>KK499794.1:78666-194515 GCA_000688715.1 Glossina pallidipes | reverse complement strand
AAAAGTAGACCGAATTTTTGAATTTAGGCCCCTAACATTTTGACAAATGAGACATAATGGGCCTGAAGAAACATTTAGTTTGAAAGGCATTCGATAGTTTTCACCTCCAAATCTTTGTTAAACGTTAAAAGCAAAGAAAAAATTAAAAAAAAACCTGAAGAAATGCGCAATAAGAACACTAGCGAGAAAAGGAGCTCCGTCAGAACATCAAACAACAAAAGGATAAAATTAATTCGCAAAATAAGGAACTGAAGGTTTATCCATACAACTTGAAAAATTGAAAACGCATAATGAAGAATTTAATTTAGAAATTCAGAAGGAAGAAACGGAGGTTAAAAAGTGCACAAAGGAAAAGGGTTTTTTGTGAATTTCTTTTCAAGATATTCACAATCCATGTTGTCAAAAAAATTCCCGTTTAATATTTGGTGCTTTAATTTAATTTGCTGTTGTCCAAAGTGTTAAGGACTAATATCCTTCAAATTATCAGGGGCGTCACGAAATTCTAATCGTACAGCGCAGCTGCCAAATGCCCCATGGCATTATTGATTTGTTCCAGGTTTTGATCTTTCAAAGTCCGCCCGACTAGGGCGGATCCTTAAAGTATGAATTCTATATAAATTTTTTGTAATATTAATAAGCAAAGTATGAATTCTATATAAATTTTTTGTAATATTAATAAACATAGAACTATTAATTACACCGCAGTCCAGCGAATCATTTTTGTGCAGACGCAATTTGAATCCAGCTTCCCGTGTTGCTTGAGGGTAATTATAGTCGAAATCCAATGGCATATTCTTTTTGTATTTTTTCTAATGAATCAAATAAAAATAATTTTTTTTCACATTACAAAATAATATAATAATAGGTATAATAACTGGTTACAAAATAATATAATAATAGGTTATTTAGTGAGATTAGTTAGTTTTGGCGAATTGAAAAGTTCATGGAGAGCTATTAATAAACTAGTAAAGTACTTTTAGCTTGAAGCTTGAAATAATGTCGTTTATGTGTGTTATTATACCATACGCTGGCACGGAATACGTTAAATTCAGTCGGGTGTACGTGACGATTAGAATGATTTAAGAGGACGGCGGTATATATATTTTATTAAAACGTTTGTAACCAAATTATATACCAAATTCTTTTTATTTTGGTTATTATTACAAGAGGAAATATGAGGTTACACTTACGATTGCCGCTCCACCAATATGTATGATATCATATCCTTATGTTCTTTGACTAACACGCTTTGAAATTCTGTATCCTCAACTTAAACATTTTTATGAATCAATTTAGAGTTGTCTAATGTAAGCTCAGGGCTTTAATCAAGAGTATTGAATGGAGGCTAAGGTGACTTCGAACAAAGTGAAACAATTTTTATATCTCTCAATTAATATGTGGAAATGAATAATTTTATACGCATCGCAAAAGGTATTCACTGATTTTCATTTATAGTGTGTAACGGGGGTTATTTGTAGCTGGGGTTTCACTCACGGCTGTTCAGCTGTCCGTTCCAAAAAATTTATTCGTTGAAGTAACGGAACCGTCGTATTTTGGCGTTAGATCATATATATATTTGTGGAATTCAGGCAAAATACAAATTGGCCTTATTTGCGACGTAACTGCGTGGTGAAAGAAAAAAACCAACACGTATTCAGTGAGCAGCTTTGTTTTCTCTTTACCGAGGAGATATGATTCGCGTGCGACTTTGTTTCCGAAAATGAAACTGTGTATGATCTGTTCGTTCAACTGCTGCTGAACAACTAAAAGAATGATTGCGTTGGCTGCCACATCAATACGTTCATATCTCGAGCACAATGAGGTTTGTTTACTTAGGAGAGTAACTTACTGAAAGCTATATTCGTACTTACACATGAAGCTGGAAAACGAAGTCATACAGGGTTACATTATAATTTTGCGTGAAAATAACAGACCTAAAGTTTTTGATGTAAGAACTACAGTTGTATATATACAGGTTACTTAGTTTTTATTATTTTATAACTATTTATTATTATAACTATTTTAACGTTCTGAGTGGGTAAGGAAGTCTGCTTCCTTACAAGTGAACTACTCATCTTCACCTTATAGTTCATTGGATTACTATTTTCTTCAAATTTAAGCAGCAATAGATATTCTCACTTCGAGACCATTAGCCGTGAGATGAACTAATTCATTCACTCGCAGAAATCCTTATTAAAGAGACTCCAAAGAAAATCTTTTTGAGATTTACTTCTTACTGTAAGAAGATCAAAATCTACACATTTATGGTGAAAATTAAGGTGCTCCATGTCCATGATATAGTTGAAAGCTGCAAGGAAAGAAATAAACGCAGTAATAGACCACCATGGTCTTGACTAGATTGGCTATTTTGTCTTAATATGGTTGGGAACAAGATTGCGGGGCATGTCGCACAGCTAAGAATAGATATGAATTATTGAAAATAAACCTGCGTGAGAAAAATCCTTGACGAGAAAACACTGTTAATGAAAGCTACATTCAATATAGAGAAAATTTAACATTTTTCCCATATACATACATACATACATACCTCGTGTGAACAGTATTCAATAGTTTTGCGAATGCTGTCTTTTTTTTTATTGTGTACAAAAAATTGTAGCCTTTATTTAAAAACTTATTTCTTATATTGGCATAAGTAATGTTTTTTTTTTTTTCTTTTAATAAAATATATATTTGCGAAATTATTTTTCCACTCACAGATGGATTGAACAATTTTGCTCTATAATTAATAAAAGTAATGATGAAGGCAAAGCAATAAAAAATGAAGCTTATGTTGGGAGTGTGTATAAATGCATATATAAATGCATATATTTGTAGAATCTAATAGTAAAATGGGTAACCAAAAAGAAAATGAAGCAACGCATAAATGTCAACTCTCCTACATGCATATATTATATAAATATTCTGAATATCGATATAGAGTTTAATCAGCAATAATGTCGGGGATTTTATATTGAAATTACTTACTATATATATAAAAAAAATGAAAAGGTATTGATTAAAACTGCTTATGCGTATATACATATGATTATCGACTTACTTCCTTATATCTGAAAAACCTTTATATATTCCCTTTACGTATTATAATAACTAAAGTAAAATAAATATTTATACAGTCTCCAATATTGTTGTTATTTGTCTCATATTATTAATTGAGTTACATTTTATCTATATATGTATATATATATATATATATATATATATATATATATATATATATATATATATATATATATATATATATATGTATATCTATATATATAAATGAGTTTTGTATTTCTTTGAGTATTTCTCTAATACATTTTCCTTTTTTTAGTGACAACTTTAAAGTGTTTGTAGTTATAAGCACACATACATTATTATCTACAAGAGGGGATTCCAAAATGTTGCAATTTAACTGAACATTTACGGCGAAGGTGCTTTTATTTCTGTATCACATATAACCTCCTTGTCAATACCTTGTTAATTAAGCAAACAATAATATTAGCAAAATCAAATGTATATATAATTTTGGAACACCCTCTGCCTAGATAATCCTGTATAACATGATCTGTCTGTAGCACGATTTCCTTTGAAAAGTTTGCGGAGTAGGAAAGAAGAAAGTGATATGCAGTTAAAATGTTAAATTGACTTCGTTTCTTATAAAAACTGTTCTTTAAAACATATAAGCAAACGAATAAAAAAACTCAACAACCGATGTAAACTGTGTAGACACCGTATCAAACTCTTAATGCGGCACAGTTCGTTGGTTGGTAAAAGCAGAAGGACGGCCGAATTGTCTCAGAACTATGTATACATTCTTGTTGAAGCCACCGAATGGACACTTTTACAGACTGCAAACAAAAGATCAAAACCAGGGTATGCTGTATCGATACATATGAATTTTTCTCAATTGTGGGCGAAACTTTAAATCCATTTAGTCAGTTTTTCGGATTAACTTTGAAATTTGTGAACTTAAATTAAGGACAACATTTTTAGAGTTCTAATTAAAAATTTGCCATGTAAGAGGCACGTAGTGTTGCCCGGAAGGCATTAAAATGATTGCTCGGTACGTGAAGGTCGGATTCCGTTTCGCTGCGAGTTCGTTTCCAAGCAAAACAAAAAAGAAATTCAAATGCACCTAATTATCCTTTTACGCGAATTGTCTTGCTTTCACACGATTTTCAATATTCAATGAATTATTCTTATGAAGTATAGTGTCTTTTTTATAGCACACTTAATGAATAAAAATGTGTAAGCACGAAATAAATAAGTGAACTCTAACAAGGATTTTTTAAATTTGTTCATTTCCTTTTTTGGGCCCGGAACAAGTGTACCATTTTTTCATTTTAGACGAATTTTTTCGGAACACATCTATCGAGTAAAAAGGGAATTAGGTGTAGGTTTGCGCCGTAGTAGCAGAAAGAAGCTTTTACCTTTTGAAGCTCCCAATTGACGGGCAATAGAAAACCCCAGTAAAAATACTTTCCGGCTAAATTGGAAAGCAAATGGAAATGAATTTACAAAAAGGTCTATTTTTAAACTTTGAGAGGAAGCGTTTCTCGCATCAGTTTTCTTGTTTCCAAATTTGGGGGAATTTTCAACTATCATGTTATACGAGGCTTATCTATTTTATATATTAATTCAATTTTATTTTGATTTTCTTAGAATGATATTTAATTATTGTTAACTAATATTGTTCTTAAGTGTCTGTTATTGTTTTGTTTTGAGGAAACATAAGTTGTATTTAAAATGAGTTATAAGATTAGTGAGTTAACCCCCCCGCCCCACTAGTTAAAATGTAATAAATAGATTATTCTTTTTTCCCATTTGTTTTCAATTGTTTTCAATGAAAGTTTACTTGCAGTTTTTTTGTTTCTAATTTGAACACAAGTTGAAAAAGCGTGACTTTAAAAAAAAACAACGACGAATGATTTCAGTAGTATGACTGGCATCTAAAACATTATAAAAGTTTAGAAGAAATTAAAAAAAAAACCAAATCCTGGTGTCCAGCACCTAACATAAGTTTTTTTTTTTATTGAAACGTAACATTTCCGTTCCCAGTTACTAATGTGCGAGCGATCAGTTCTTCTTCTGGTTATTTTACCTTTTTATTTATCGTAGTAGTCGGTGATCGATAGAAATGCGTTCAAAGACTATACCCTTTTAGCTTTATATTCGCGATAAGAACGTTTTCATTTGAATTTTATATCTTCTTATTGCACACTCAAGATTACCATGCATGCTTTTACGGTATCAACAGAAGAAAGATTGTTAGCATTTTTTTCAAAAAAATTTTGTCAAATTTTACAGAGTTTGCTTCGAAGAAAATGGTCCTAAAGATGTTACGTAATATGTTTTTAAAACTTTTTTAAATTGATTTTTTTTTTCATTGAGTGTAAAGGTAAATATCATCAAATGCGTAAATGTGCTTACAATGGAGTGAACTCATGCAGAAGTCGAAATTTGTAGATTTCTTTATTTAAGCTATGATGGAAATTAGAAGTAAATGAAAACGTTTGTAAAATGTTTAGCAGGTATATTCTATTATAGAGAGTGTTATATCATTTATACTATACGGGATTAAATTATGAACAAAATAAAGGAAAAGAAAAAGGCTTGAAAACGTTATTGTACTAAAACTGAAAGTAAAAAATCGCGATTATCTATATATTCTATAAAACACCTTAATTCTAGATTATATAAATTCTTGAAGAAAATCTCAGTGAAGTCAAGTTAGTTAAAATCAGTTTAAATACTGTTTAAGGAGCGATAAAGTATTTTCATTTTTTTCTTTTTGATATGTGTTTTAAGAGGAATAAAATAAATTTATAATCGATGCGTTAGTGATCAATTAGCGCTAATTTTGATAAAAGTTAATGATTATGATGCATTCGTGATAATGATGATTATGTCAAATAAAATAAACATTAAAAATTTTTTAATTTATACTTTCTTAAATACACTGGGTTTGGTTTAGGTTGCATTGTTTGAGTTTAATTTTTAAGGTGTTTAAAAAATATTCCTAAAGTAAAATTGGAATACCTGGCAGTACAATTTGACTTCTATACGAACACATGCAGATAAGAAGTTTGCGTAACATTACTGTGCGTTGTGGTGGGTGTGTTAGATTGTGTGCAGGATTGTTGCTGTTGTCATACCGAAGTTTCTGAATTTAATTTCAGTACAAATTTATTACTCTTCGGATCTACGACCTCCTCAGCAATATTAAAGTGTGGTAATTTGTAAATAGATACCATAAGCGAAACGTCATTTTGTATCAACTGAAATGTAACATTTCCCGATATGGGACGGGATACAAGTTCATCGCATATAAGTGACCACGATTGAACCCAACGCCGTTCTTTTTCACTTTGCAAAACCGGTTCTTCCGTAAGATAAGGCTCGAGGAAAGCTCGCGGTGATAAATCATGTTTTAAGCAATGGGCCAAATGTTTTAATATGCTTTCGAATGTATGGCGTGGTTGTTGCCTAGTCACACGCAAATATTTCTGCAATGCTCTGGCCATAGAGGGGAACACTGCTTGTGCTGCTTCTTGAGAATCCAAAGGCACTGCCGGTGCTGGTTCGTTGTGTACACGCTTTATATGAGTAAACGCCTCCTCAGCCGCAGTTATAAGACGTGCTCGCCGTTTTTTAACCCTTCTTTCGTATTCGTGTTCTTCATAAAAGCGCTCGTTGTGCGATGAGTCGCGGCGTCGTGCATTCGCCGCCAAGACAGCTCGACTCTGACTTTGTTGTTGTGCATTATTAACGCCGTCCACTTCGTAATATTTAAAACTAGTAGTAATTTTATTGCGTTGAGATTTCGATATAGGTATACGTTCAAGGTAGGGGTTAAAAATTGGAAAATCCACGTAATAACGCTGTAGAACCCAAACAGCAGCTCGTTGTATACTCAACTGACCCAAACTATACGAGCGAGAAACTCCATCCGGGGAACGTATTACCTTCACATAATACATCGGCTGGTTGTGACGCAATTCTAACAACACAACCGCTATGTAATGTATAAATAACAAGGTATCCACTAAATTAGTGGCGTAGGCTACTAAAGATTTATAATCAACGGCATCTCCACCGGTTTCGACGACGATCTTAGCTCCATTGGTAACCTTGAGGAAGTGAATTTATAACGTATGGGAAGTTAATGTTTTTATGAGATAATTACCTGTACTAAATAGAATAGCCAATACGCAAAAGTGCACAACGTCACTAAGAGCAGTACAATAGCTCGGTAGAGAAATATGCGAGGCATGGTAGCTGAAGAACGGCGCATAAATAAAGCCCATAATCCAATGGCCAGTAATAATAACCGTATGGCCAGTGATACCAAGAGGCCCTTACATTCACTGCCGCAAGCCAGGAGTTGAGTACGCACAGTTTGCGTTAATTCTGGATGATCAAAGGCTGAAGGAAAAAGGCCTATTCGTGGCATAACCACCATAGCAATCGGTGAGAAGAATGAACCAAACCCCAATACAAAAGAAAACGCAGTTTCCACATAACGGCGACACTTGAAACCGAACGTTGCCTCTCCACTCTCTCGATGCCAAGCACTATTTATATCTTCCATAGATACACTTTGTTCAGATGTGTTGCCCGTAATGGCCGTAGTATTTTCACCCCAGTTTTCGTCTTGCGGAAGAATTTGAACTTCTATTATTTCCTGTCCCTCACGATTGTCCTCTCCCGTCATTTGAACTGTCGTCTGATAGGGATTTAATTCACTGCTATTGCGACTATTTTTACCAGATTTCGAGTGTATATTGCTACCGCGATGCGAATGTCGGGTTCTATCACGATGATATCCGTTATTTACATTACCTCCGCCGCCCCCTCCGTTATTATTGTGACTTCTTGAACGTCTTGAACGACCACTTTGTTCCGATTTAACAGATTCGTTTTCCATGTTCGTTTTAACTTGCACCGTCAAAACCGATAGAGTGGGCGTGCCACTCTACGCCTCCTTTTGCTCCGTAACACTAAACACCTGTTACTTTACTCGCAGCCCTTTACACACTTGTCGAAACTGCACTGTTAAAAAGTAAAATTCTTTCACGCATACATACACGTACACAATTTAACTTTAAAATTTACACGCCACACTGAATTTCTATTCAGGTTTTTCTATACAACGGAGTTTTGGGCATAAAGGGAAAATGGGGGTGCGGCTAGAAAAGAATTTTTTCATTTTTCATTTGCATTCGCTTGGCTCAGACATTTCAACAAGTCTTTTTAGGTACTTTTTCCACGATTTTAATGCACATTTTCGAACGTCCTGTTTACAAAGTTTATGATATATTTATTTACATGTTTATATTATTTGATTGTTTAATTTCTATTGGGATTAGATCACAAATTCTTATGCTACTTTTTACTTTGCTTCTTCTGCAAGCAAAATAACTCTTTCCACTATTTATTCTTTATGTAAGCAGTGTTGCCATAAGTAAATAGTTATGGCAGCGAAAAGACAGTGTCGTAGCAGTGGTATCATAAACTTTGAAGAAACTTGGCAATATTATTGTAGTCAGAGTGAAAAATTCCCATTCTTCAAATGAAGGTTTTGTTTTAAAGGGAAATTTATAGTATTTTTCTAAAGTTGCGAAAAATTTTGTTAAGAAAAATTTTTCTTTAAAAAAAGTTTTTGTATAAATTTTTATATTAAAAAACTCCAGTTTGAATATTCAAATATGAATATTAATTAAAAGTAATAAAGCACATAAAAACCCAGCCCTCTTTTTCCAAGAACTAGTATCGGTTTTTATTATTTATTTGCATTCTAGCTATTGATGTCGTTTGCAAAATTTTTATATCATTGGCGTTTTACATGAATTTTGAAACATTCTTGGCTAACGAACGTACAATAGAAAACTTTTAGTGAGTTAAAATGATGGATCAAGAAGTTTTACCGACCTATGACGTCGACTTAGAAGAAGGCGAGGTAAGTAAACTTAGCACAAAGAATGTTTTATTTGTATCGACATCACCTTTCTTTTTATTCTTATGAAAGGTTTCAGATAGCACAGATGAAGTTTATACGCCACTACCTCGGCCGTCTTCGTTGGGTACAAAAGCCTCTGGTACTCCAACACCCACGAGTGCAAGTTCCGCGACTAGACCTTTGCAAATGGATGACGACGGCGACAATAATGATAATGAACAACGTAATGATTCAGATGTGGATAGCAATACTGATGCCTCATCTTCTTCTGATGAGTCTTCAGATACCTGTTTGAAAAAACTCACACCTGACGAGAAGAATAAAAATAAAACACGTCGTCATTGCAAACGCATCAAACGAACAGTCATGGTGCGAATTGAGCCGAACAGCGACAACAATGATCAAATGAAAGCACGTTTTAAAAAATATGATATTTGGACGGCTGCATTACAAGAAGAAGCTTTAACTGAAACTATGCGTAGTTGCGATGTTACTCAGAATGGGTTTAGTGATCGTAATGTAGAAAATTACGACTTTTCTCTACGCTATCGCTTAAATGGTGAAAACAGTTTGAAAAGACGCCTTTCGAACTCTACAGATGATCTGTCTGAAGGTGAAAATCAACCGCACTTGAAAAGGATGAAACGCTCAACTCGTGGCACTATATTTCAGGAGCAAAGAAAATCTTTTCGTGATCGCTTGGGTAAACGTGATCAACATGGACGTCGAGGTTCATCTACGACTAGTGGTTCGGATTCGAATTCGTATGAGCCAAGGTGTATAGAAGATCTAGATGATGTGGGCGGACGTGAAACTGTGGATGTCGCTCGAGAAATGGCTAAAAAACTGCACGAAGATAAAGATGAACTCTTAGGTTCGCAATAAATTTTTTCTATTCGGGAAATGATTTGAAGCCTAAATTTTGAATACCTTTGTAGCGCGTATCATTGAAGTGCTAGGCATAGAACTACCGTTCGAAATCTATAAGGAAACTCAGCGTATTGAGGCTGAAGGAGGCATGACCATTAAAGTAAGATGACATCTACTAGTTGATGATTTACTTGCTTTTCTTGTTTGCAGAATGGAAAACGCCGTCGAACACCTGGTGGGGTTTTCCTTTTTTTGCTCAAACATCATGACTCTGTAAGTGCTGAAGATCAGAAAGCTATATTCTCAGAAGATCGCCTTAAAATACAGAAAAAACACAAGGACTTAAAAAGCATAATGCGAGAACGTAAGGTAGAAGAATTGAAAAAACGCTTAAGTGAGCAAGGAACTGAATTGACCTCGCTGAGCGTACGCCGAGATCATATGATATTGGGAGAGGACGTAAATCAAAAACCGCAAGATGGAAATTGTACGTAAATCGATTGCATTGGTTTTCATTTGTCAAATTTATATTAACGTTAAATTCCAGTATCAAATCCTCCTCCTTCACCAGAAGCCGTGCAACAGAGTCCTGATTACAAATCATTGGCTATCAATCACGTATCATCGGAAGACGATGTCACGGATAAACCTTCGACATCTCAACAGGACCAGGTCATTGGTACGGCTTCTAAAGAATTACTTGAATATGAAAATGATATTTTGGATCTGAATTGCGGCGATATGGATTTATTTTAAAGATGATGTGAATCCATGAATCAGGCACTTACAGCAAGTCAAGCCAACGACGATAGGTTATAGATTGTTATAAATGTTAACAGTAGATTTACATAAAAGCAGCAAAAGCATTGTTAATTTTTTTGTAATAAAGACATAGCTTCACATGTTTTTTATTATAAAAAGTCTTTTCTTGTATGTGACATGAAGGTAGGCAACGGCACAAATCTACAGATGATGCAAATAAAAAAACTTGGACTGACCTTAGAAGAAGAAGTGGGGTGCGTTCTAACTATTACTAACAATAATCGACGAACACAAAATATTTGATCTAATAACGATGACAATCACGAGACTAAGGAAATTATTATAAGCACCTATTCGCATCATAAAATAACATATTTCATAAAATTACCCATTTTTTTTCTTTTGTTTTTCTTTAATTAAATTATAGTTTTTAAAGAAACTGCATGGAAAAGATAACATTACATTGCTTCTCATTTGATCTA
Source organism: Glossina pallidipes (assembly GCA_000688715.1). Taxonomy (NCBI): domain Eukaryota; kingdom Metazoa; phylum Arthropoda; class Insecta; order Diptera; family Glossinidae; genus Glossina; species Glossina pallidipes. Next base: position 183,439 of record KK499794.1, on the reverse strand, counting down.
ATTTTCAGGATAATAGCGATTTGTATTTAAATTATTCGGGAATTTTTTTTTTTTTTGGTTAACATATAAACTGAAATATTTAAAAAAAAAATCGAAGATTTATTTTACGATTGAAGTGGAGAATAGTTTAATCGGATAATCGGATTAGACTATGCAATTGCCATAGAAAGGTCACCTAGGCAAATAGGAAAGCCACGGAAATTTATTATTTCTAATTTTTACATTTTCTTTCGTTGCCTTAATAATCAAGATCCCTTTGCGAAACGAAAAAAGGCATGTGGCTCCTTCGCAAAATACTTCCCTAACCTTAAATGGCCGCAAATATGCTTAAAGCTTTCTTAGTCTCTTAAATCTTAAAGCATCTACACTCAAGAAGCTTTCTTAGTCTCTTAAAGCTTAAAGCATCTTTACTCAAAAAGCTTTCTTAGTCTCTTAAAGCTTAAAGCATCTACACACAGATCTGTATTTGGGCGAGAGTGCGCTCCGTTCTTATTTATATTTGCTCTTCGTTCTTCTTCATATTTGCTCTTCGTATTTATGCTTAAACAGCCGCAAGTTTGCTGAAATGACCGCATTTAAGCAAATATGCTTAAATGTTTTTTGTAATATTGTAATATTTAAAACTTTTTGGTTGACATCTCCTTAGAAAATGAATATTTATTTTATTAAACTGCCACCCACTAGTTGCTGCGAGAATGTTTCGTGTATTACTGCTAAGTTCATTGATTTAGTAACCGGGTAGCATTGATAATGCCAAATACTTCAGCCTGGATTTAATCGCCGTTGAGGTAAGTCTATACTTAAACTAGGTTACCGATTGACGAGAAATTAATTATTTTATTTTTTCCTTCTCTCTTTTTGCAGCTCATTGGATTCATTTTCGCCTGCTGTTTAGCTAATAATATTCGTAATTGTAAACGTCGAAATATTTATTAAATAAGTTTTTATAAAAACAAACATTGTAACTGATCTCCAAGATGGTTATAATGGCCATTAATATAATATATTTCATGACAACCTCATATGAATTGCTATCATTTTAATTAAAGAACAAACAAAAAAGGCAATGAATTAATGCATGTTATTAAAAAAACACAGAACCACAACAACAAATATTTAAACACTTAATTTATTTCAATACAATGTCAGTCATAAACTTGTAATGTTTACACAAAAGCAACGATACCAATAATCTGAAAAATAAATGTATAAATATATAAAAATTAAATTCTAAAGAAAAAATCTTCCGCAAAGCCTTGCAAATGACATTTGAGAAATTAATCCATATATTGATGTGTTTGAACGAGAGTTGATTGAATTCTATTGAAAGCAATAAATGAAGTCATTATAATGAATCAATAATAATAAATTTAAAAAATTAAAATTGAATTTAAAAAGAGCGTAAAGTAATTCCGCTCGCAACGCATCTGATGTGAAGATGTGATTTATCGAAATGCGTATATTAAGGAAAAATCTTTAAAACTATCTCTTATCATTTTTAGTAATAAAGAGTCGGAGAAGGAGCGGTGTTAAAAGCCAAACATAAATATATACATATATGTACATAGATGTACTAAGGATGTCACTATGGGTATGGAAGGTTACTTCTACAAAAGCAAATATTGGTTGACGATTTTTTGTCATTGTAAGCAGTTTTAAAACTCCCCGTGAAATTTATGAGAACAAATGTGAATAGTACAGCCAGTTCAAATTAACGATTTACCGCCTTGAGAATGCTTTACAGTTGTTATGCTCAGTTCACTGTATCTCATTAAATCGATCAGTAGCGTCCATATAAACATCTATGAGAAGCAAGGAAACATTAACAGTGTTATAAGTTTTTCAAAGTTTTCACACTGCCGAAAATAGAGCTAGAAGACACCATTACTTTTCCCATTTCAGTATCATGAAGTGGAGTAGCATATATATATATGATTAATACATCATCTAAGGCCCGTACGGAATATTGGTAGCGTAAATAAAGAACGATATGTTCTAGGGTAGGTACTTAGGTAAATCGTAGTCTTTGGTGGCCAAACGCAACAGGAAAGGATACGGCGGATATTTACGCAGGCTTTCTATAATAAAAAAAAGAATAATTATGCCAATTAGATTTTAAATTGAAACTTAGCTGAAATTGAACGGAATCTTACCATTTAGTAACTGGTTTAGATAAATCAGTTTATTTAACATTTCGTGCTTCTTACAATTTTCATATTTCTTCAGCATTTCTTGCAATTTCGGTTGGTAAGCTAACTCGTATAGCCATAATGCCACCATCTAAACCAGCCCAAATAAAAGTAAAAGCTTGCCCAGCAATTTCTTTCTCATTCATTTTGCAAGGAAAATGATTTTCCGACCATATACGTAAAAAATCATATGGAGCACCTTTCAATTTCGCACGTTCTTTCAATTTAGTGCGCAGCATCCTTAAAAAGTGTTGCGTAGATAAATGTAAAGATTCAAATAAACGATAGATCATCCATCGAGCCCAATTCGGACAAATAATTGCTAAACTGTTTGGCATGCGCATATTGAGAAAATATGGACGACTCTTGATATTAATATAATTTAACGCGAATACACGAAATGTGTTTCACAAAATCATCGCTGAAACCGAAAGCCAATGAACCGATAACATCCGCATTAAATTGATCTATCAAACCAGATACATCGGTCAATGTTTCACGGCGGATTTTCTTTTTCAATGTTAGCTCAAAGTTCTTACGTACTTTCATTAAAGCGGGATAGGTTTGAGCAGTGACTTCTTTTAACCATAAATGCTTAGTTTTATCATGTAATTCTTTCCATGCTGTGCCATCTAATTGAATAAGATTATGTGTTAACGGATCGGTGCTTACCAGATTAGAAACCGACAAAATGGTGCTTGTTTACTATAGAGGGTGTAGAAACATCGCAAAACATCAGCTATATGCAGGTTACTTCAAACAGTTGGGTTTCGCATGCACTATAACTGAAAGCTACTTTCAGTATTAAATGGAAAATTGTTGTCGAACCCAAAAGTGTGAGCATTAAAAATTGTGGCAAATTTACTATTCGTCTCTTTTTGCAGTGCAGAATTGTTATCTATTTATATATCGTTAGGCTGTAAAAAAGAAGCACTTTATAAGTATTCTTACTTTTCATTTCCCTTTTTTTGGAAACAAACCTTCTGCTGTCGGCTGCCGCGCTTGTTGAACGCTTCAACGATTAGGTGCCAGGCACATTTTCTTCATTACAATTCGTAAAAGGGCTCTTCCTTTCCTTCTAGTGACATTCTGTTGATTCTTGGCGGTATTATTTATCTTATTGTAAACATCGATGTCAAGAAATACCATTTCTTTCAATGTTATATAACCAATTATGGAAATGAAGAGCGTTAAAAGGAACACCGGCATTTTCAATTAAGACGCTGTGTTGCCATATTTGTGAAACTTTAACCGTAACGTGCGCTCATATATCGTTAATGTGCATCAGTAAATGTTTGTTATGTGCATTGTATTAAATTATACAATTATACAATTTTAGCAGAAATTTACTGCTTTTAACGCCCCAATCAGGATATTCGCTGCACCGTATAATGACAATTTGCTTTATTCGCTGCTTTGGTCTGTGTCCATCTTGTGTTTTAATCTGAAATTAAATAGAAATAAATAATTAAGTTATAAATGATAATTAGTAAAGATGAATTCAAACTCACCATTGGAATACAACTGCGGATAGCTGCCTATTTTAGCTGACGCGAGCAGGAGCTGACGGATTCTACTCTTTAGAATGAAGACATAATTTTATCCTTTTTCTCCCTAAAGTTTACTGCGTTTAGCAGTAAAAATAACACGTACCCGAGTAAATTTGTCCGGTGCATCACTCCGTTATTGCAAGATCCTGCAGTCCGGAAGAAGGCAAGCCGTGTCACCACTGTAGCCTGCACGTTCTTGTCGGTGTTCCGCTGGACGAATGGTCAATTATAATTGCTAGACACGCTAATGGCGTTTTCCATTTAAAGACACTTTGGTACACTTTTCATTAACAATTTCGCGTTGACTCGCTTTAGTAAATTGTAATTTGTTACATTCAAATTTTTGCTGTTAGTATATTGGCTGCTTATTGAAGGAATTGTTCCGAAAATTGTTTTCTGCGATCCCAATTGGTAGCAGAATTTGCCCCATTTCAAAGATGAATAATAATCTATTTCTTTAAACATTTATTTAGATTTTGCGAGATAATAACATTTAAATGGTTAAAGCATATATAAGAATTACGTGATTTATAACTTTTAGTATTGGGAACAATTATATGGTTGTCTCTTCAATACTTTCCTTAAAGGAATGTATCTAAATTACATTACAAACAAATCGTGAGACGTCACTTGCCAAACATCGATGAGATATAACGTATAGTTGTTTTTTTTTTTTTAACATCATAATTCGAAATTTATGGAGCACGTATAATGGCTTCATATGCAGCAAAAATCATCGGTGCAACTTCCACCGAGTGTGATTTCAAGCTAAGCGTAGCATCAGGATTACCTGGTTGCACTTTCCAATTCCAATAGTACCCATATGTTATTGGTTAATTTAGAGGACTGATACAGCATATCTTGGCCCTCCACATTGCTGGGAACATGGCGCCAGTAACCTGCCATTCCAAAAAACTTAAGCGTAGAAGAAACATGGGTAACCACCGTGAAAATGAAAGTAAGTAAATATTGTATAATTACAGTATTTTTTTCATTAAATTTACATATTTTTCTTTCTTTTCAGATGGCGATGAAAAACCGATTATTGAAACTAAACAAGAGAAAACTTCACAAGATGCCCAATTTGAAAAATCAAAGTAAGTAAATATAATATTGTACTTTTTCATTAATATATATATATATTTATTTTTTTCTTTTCAGATGACGATGAAAAGCCGCCCGTGACACCGCCGCCGCCGCGGTCGCCGAAGGTGAAGGAGGAGGCGATCAACATGGTAAATTGCGTCGAATGCGAAGTAAGTATACATTATATATATATATTATATATATATAATACTTGATCTCCTTCTCCTCCTCCTTGAACTCCGACGTAACGATGTTGATCGCCTCCTCCTCCTCCTCCTTGAACTCCTACGTAACGATGTTGATCGCCTCCTCCTCCTCCTCTTTGAACTCCGACGTAACGATGTTGATCGCCTCCTCCTCCTCCTCCTTGAACTCCGCCGTAACCATGTTGATCGCCTCCTCCTCCACCTCGGCGCGGCCAGTTTTGAGATACTTGATCATCTGAAAAGAAAAAAAAATATACAAATGTAATGAAAGTATACATCATATATATACATTAGGAGGAGAAGGAGGCGATCAACATGGTTACGTCGGAGTTCAAGGAGGAGGAGGAGGAACAGGCGGCTGCTGCATATCCGTCATTGCGTTTGGCAATGATCTATCGCAATTCTCCTCATTTGCGATTTCTTCGCCGAACATATCCTTGATTATTTAAGAAATTTTTACTGCCGCACCCATGTATCCGAGTATCGCGTATACCTATGGTATGCGCGTTTGTCGTCTGAGGTAGCCCCATTTCCACTTTTTTAGCTGCCGCCTGACGTTTTTTAGGAGGGACCGCACTTTCTTCTCCAATATAGGGCGATGCAGCTCCTTACTTAATTTTTCGGCCACTTTCTCGTACTCGTGCTTAGCCGAATGCCTCTCGTTCAACCACAAATCCGGATGGTCTTTAAGAAGTCGGCCGAGGGCTTGGTGGAGCTCCGAACCGCAACGATTAGACATACTCGTAAAAACTCTTAATATTTTTAAATATAAAATCCGAGTTTTTAGTATGTATAATGAGTATAGATGATAAGAAAGTAGATAGAAGCCGTATTTTAATTTTTTCGACGGGTGTTGTGATGATATTCCTTAATTTGTTGATGATCTCGAAGTCGAAGGATTCCGCCTAGCTCTTAATGCAGACAAACTGTCAGCAACAACGACGGTTTTGAGCTTGTCTTTATGGGAAAAGTTCGCAGCGGGAAGGACAAGTCTGGCTTCGGTTATGAAAGTTGAAGCACTTTCGTAAAATATGTGATTAAGAAGGATCTGTCTTGAAGCGTCTACCACGGCACAAGCTGGTGGCAGAGCAGGATATTTTGAGCCCTCGGTGTATAAAAGATTCCAACCGTTACTTTAAATAATAAGTTTCTTTTTGCTGAAATGTCTAAAATGCCTAGTCTTTAACCTCCCATTTGAGAACCACTTAGGATTATTGTGTTCATTGTCATTGGCACGGCGTTCATGTTCAAGTTGTCATCATTAGGGTTTGGCCAAAGCCCACGTCGGGCAATTTCCAAATAACTGTGAGCGACCTTAAAACAAAGAACATTTTATAAATCAATTAAATGGAACATGTGAGTTGGATTCTGATAGAACTTGAAAACATTTCAGTAAATTGTATTACTATGTGTGCTCTCACTTTTATCAATAAATGCAAGTTTTCTTCAAATTCGTTAAAATCAAAAATAACTTAACTCTTATTATTGATTTTCTGTCAATAATTTAAAGAAAGCAAGCATTTTTTCATATATCCGTTCAAAATTTAGATCATCATTTTTAAACCTAAAAAGAATTACGACTTCCGTTTACGTTTACATTTCACATTACTTACTTTCAAACTTTCAATTGTCAAAGCTTTCTGGTTTCCGAATGTTGTCATGGCTACGTTGCCCGTGTGAATTGGCTTTATACAATTTACATTCTTTGGCACCTCGTCCCAACCAGGGACAACTTTTATTGAAACTCTCTTTCCGCCCTCATTGTAACTACTAAGTGCGGCTTATCTTCCACCGTCACGGAAGCTGTATATTTGATTTTAATGGCTGATTTGTAATCAGGACGCTTCCTATTGCATGGATTCCAGTGAAGGTGAAGGATTTGATGTAGTAAATTAACATTAATATAAATTTGACTAATGAAAACCAGTGCAATCGATTTACGTACAATTTCCATCTTGTGATTTTTGATTTATATCCTCCCAATATTATAATATGATCTCGGCGTGCATTCAACGAGGTCAATCCAGTTCCTTTCTCATTTAACCGTTTTTCCAATTCTTCTTCTTACATTCTTAAATTTTAGAAACATAGCTTCTGTGCCGGATTACTTAATTATCAAGTCTTTGATGGAATCCGTAGACAAAATATTCTCCACCTCCTCATCACTATTTAAAAGCGAATTTTCATCAAAGTAGGACATTTTGAAATTTATCTTTTGTACCTGCAAAAATATAGAGTACACTTCCTCTTCTTATTATTAAATTTTCGGAGAGTCAACAACAGGTGATTGTACAAAAAAAGAAAAGCCCAATGCGAATCCAAAAGTCCAAGGTTGGAAGTTAGTTTTGATATATTCGCTTTTCATTTTGTTTTTTCTCTTATTAATTTTACGTGTTATATGTTTTTCCCTTTTTCTTCTGCTTTTTTTTTTTATATTTACGTGTTGAATTTCCGTCACGTCTAGGTTTTAAAATTATTTTATATGAGAAATTAAACTGAAACGTTCCCCGAAAATTTAAATCGCCTTTCTATCCACAATCACAACTCTCAAACGTCAGTAGCGGGATGTTCGGGACGAAGAACAAATGGATTCGCTTTGTTTTTTATTCGCCCTGCTTAAACAGTTCTATGGACACTTTAATGTTAAGGTGGAACGAATTTTGGTTGTACAGTTTTCTGTCAAGGAAGCTGAAGCAAGGAAGTGATTTTAATTTCTATATCCATAAACCCTTAATTCTCAAGGATAATTGATTGCCTCCATCCGGTAAAGATTTAGCTAGCGTTCGAATTGTTTTTGAGCATTGGCTTTTTCAGACTTCAACTCTTCCAATTTCTTCATTAAAATTATCCCGTGGCTATTGCCCAACAAATGGTAAACCGTTTTGATTGCCTAGTTTTCCTATCAATGCCAGAGACGCAAGAGCTTCCTTGTTTTCTCTCAATGCCGTCGCTGAAACTTGGTCGCAAATGAAGTTCTCTGCATCAGTTAAATCTTCACTACTATCAGCATTCTAAAAATTTTTCTGACACGTAATGAAGGACAAATTATCCTCAATTTCGGTCTCAATGCAATGTAGAATTCTTCGATTTTGCCATGCCAGAATCTTCATGCTCTACTTCACTGTCTTTAAAGTCACTGGAACGGGGTCATTCGCATTGTCTTCCATTTCTTGATTCTTAGCATATAACTCATAATTATTCATCAGTTCTTTGGAATACTCCTATTTGATTTCACAAGACTCACTTGAAACTTCCACTTGCCGGTGTCATTGATGCTTAATCTAGTGCTTTAGATTTTTTCTAATATTAACACATTTTTTGGACGATTAAGACGCATTCGTTTGATTACTTAATCGTTTAAAAGCGAACTTTTATCAATACGCTTGCCTTTAAGTTATTTCGTAGGTTATAATAAGCGGGAAGAAAACTGACATTTATAAAAACTATCCTTTACTTAGGGAGCTAGCACAATGAGCCGTTATTCCTATGCTCAGGTTAGGACTTAAAATTTGTCGACTTTTAATAAACTTCATGGGAATTGGTCAGTCATATGATTTTGCACGTATACGTACAAATAAAAAAAACAGAAAAGAACGCACAAGAAGAAATAAAGCCCATTTTAAATTTACAATAGTTTACTTAATTTATGTTTACTTTACACTAATGTACATTTTCTCTATATTGTCTGATTTGCCATATTGATTTATACCTTGCATTATTTGTAAGAACTGGAAAATAGGCAAACAAGACTATTTACTTTAAGTTTAAATGCATTCATGAAATTAGTTCATTCGACGTATATATGTATATATACATATGTATACATCTAGTCAATCTTCTTTAGCATTAATCCATAAACAAGCTTGTTTTAATTTCGTTATTATTGCTTTTCACAAAGTTGTTGTTTATAATTACATTGATTTCTTAATTTTGGTTCTGAAACCACACGATTTTGTTTACATATTCCTACAAAACAATACGGTATTGCGGCTGCCAATTGTGTCTATCACCTTGGAATTTTTAAGCCGAAAACCAAAATAGCGGCTCATTATATCAGACCCCGTTGATTCGCAAATATCCACAACGTCTCATCCCGAAAATAGGATTCACGCATAATTGTGATTAAGCGCATTGTGTCAGTTCCTCAAAAAACTTGAAAATGCAAGAAATAACATAGGTAAAAAAATATTGAGGAAACGTTTTATCTAATTTTTTCAGTTTTCTACGTCTTCAGTTTGTTATCTACGTTGTTTACGTTATCTACAATTGAAATGAATAAACGCGTAGTCAATTGAGTAAAGAAGGTAAATATTAAACTGTCGCGCTAGTAAAATTTTTATGTATAGTGTTCATATAAAGACAAAGAGTTTAGCGTAAATCGAAGCAAATACTGCAAATCTAAGCGCATTTTATATTATAGTAATCGTTACAGAGCTTAGCGTTAACAATTCAGCCTTTTAGAAAGCTTTTCCATTGAATCTGTTAATTTAAGTTATCTAATGCTGTTAATACATTTCGCTAATTTGTTTCCATTATTTTCTCACCATAGCTAGTGATTTTCATGGAAAAAATTTTAAATAGCAACACTATACTTCTTATTTTTACTCAGCTGTTTCTTGCTATTCATTTATTGTGATGTCAATAGCGTTCGAAAAAGGAGAGTAATTAAAAAAAACGTCAGATTGAAACATATACAAAATGAGCTGTTTTAGAAAAAAAAAACCAATATAAAATTTACTCTGAGTAATTTTTTTGCAAAGAGAAAGAGTATCAAAAACTTAATAAGCTTATCTATCTTGAAAATACGTTTTTCACGTGATGTTGTGCGATTCTTAATAACAAACGGAAACAACGCATTCTTAATTCGATTTTACTATATTGAAACACTGGATTTTACTAATTGCAAACTATGGAAAAGAGATTTACTAAGTGAAGGTACATCTGCTGCTTAGTGTGAAAGGAAAATCTAACAAATGTGAAAATAAAATATTTCAAGTTGTTTATTCAACGCAAACCTTTGTAACATACATTTGCTTTTTTATAAGTAAATACTATATGGATTATAATCTTAACAATAAGTGATTAGTTGAGATTTGCTGTAACGCTATCAATTTACTGTCAACTGTTGGTACATAGTTTGTTGTGCTGCATAGCATATTAGTGAATTGTAATTGTAATGCGTAAGACGCGTTCACAGACTCAAGCAGAAAACGCGTTACTTGCGAGTTCGCGTTCGGGAGCTGCATCATTAACCAGCAACCAAGTAAAACAACAGCATATGAACAGCAACAGCACGCAAAAACGCAGTCAATCAGCAGCCGTAGCACCTAATTTTGTGGATCCAAACGCATATAAGGTAGGTTCTGCCGGTCAATCTGCAAAAAATACATCGCATTGCATTTTTATAATAATATATAGAATGGGACGAATATATTTTCTAAATAAATTTATCATGCATGCTTATATTTTGCACTTTTGTTTATAATTGTAGGAAATTGTTTTCTTTGATATTTCCCACTATATTTTAAAAGCCCCTTATCATATGTTTCTTATGCGTATAGAGTCGCGTCTTATTGCTTTGTAATCGATTACAAATTCATTCAAACTGGCAACACTGCTTCCGTATTCTTCGCTAATAGAATTTTACTTTCCTTAATTGTGCGAAGCAAAGAGTTCAGAAAGAGAATAGAATGGAAAAAAGAAGCTAATGTTGATAGTTGATATATTAAAATACAAACCGTATAAATCATTAATTTAAATTTGTTCCGCATCTTATAAAACCGTATGCACTAATTTTTTTTACAAAAAATGCAAAACAACTAAGTCAAGCCTGAACATTGAGAAGCAGTATAAAGAAAAGAAAAAGTGCGTAAAGTAAAGACGTCAAGTGTGACTTTTTTCTACATAAATCATGGGGGAAATTAACTGAGCGATTTTTTGAAGGTAATATTATAATGTTGTCTTAAGAAAATTCCTAAACCTCTTCATATAGTTTGGGAAAGGGGCTTATTTCTCGGTATAATACAAATACAAAGTTAAAGTCATTTAAGTTCGGATGTTGCCAAGTTACATATTTTTTTCATCGTATAATTGGTTTTTAAATTTTTGCTTTTGTGTTTTCAATTGTTTTTGCGTTGTGTTTTAGATTTGTTGGTGTGCGGTGAAGTTTTATGTTACCGTTTCAGTGTGCGTGGATACCTTTGTCCATATGTGCATGGGTATATATATATATATGTGTGTAAAATGGTAGATTTATGTATTTGAGCAATACATAAAGTAATTAGTACATGTTTGGCTTTTTATATGCGTGAATGATATGTTCGCGTTTGTTGTTCACTGTGCCGAATGTTTTTGATCTATAGCTCTGATAGCATGTGGTGTGTGTGGTGTGGAGTGCATATTTATTTATCAGAGATGAATATGCAAGCTTTCGGAATATTTAATTCCCTTCTTCAATAATTACAATGATCAAAAAAGTTTCCTGAAATGAAGTGAAGATCCTGGATTTTGATTTTGCATTACTTTCATTTTATAGGAATGTGAGGACATGCTAAATATCCTGCGTGTGGTCGAGTTACAAAAGATACTTTCCTTTATGAATATATCCTTTGCTGGACGCAAAATTGATTATCAACGCCGTATTTTAACTTTGTTACGTACAAATTTTGATTTAATTTCCCATAAAATAAGAGAAGTTTACGCGCAATCCTTGTAAGTGTACTTAATTGATATATGCCTGTTATATTATTATGACGTCCGTCCTTGAGTTTAGAGTTGAACAACAACAAGCCACTCTGTACGGTCCTCCAGATCCGAAAAGAATGTATTCACAAATGCAAATGCAGCCGAATCCCGGCAATTTAGTCGCCGCGGCAGCAGCTAATGCTCAAATGCCTGGAGGCGCACAGCAAATATTGAATCCAGCTGCCGCCACCGGTATGCCGCCAACCGTTCCACCCGGTAATAATGTGGTGCCATTTATGCATGCTATACCCACGCAAATGCCCATCCATCCGGATGTACGTTTAAAAAAGCTGGCTTTTTACGACGTCTTAGGTACCTTGATTAAACCCTCATCACTGGTACCTCGTAATGCCCAACGCATGCAAGAGGTGCCATTTTACTTTACGTTAACACCGCAACAGGCTACCGAAATTGCTTCAAATCGTGACATTCGTAACAGCTCAAAAGTTGAACATGCTATCCAAGTGCAATTGCGTTTCTGTTTGCTGGAGACATCTTGTGACCAAGATGATTGTTTTCCACCTAGTGTGGCCGTTAAGGTGAATAATAAAATGTGTCAGCTACCGGTAAGTTTCTTCTGTTTCTTGTTTTAATATAGAGAAAACAAGCTTTAAAAATCTTTTATGCGTTATTAGAATGCATTACCACAAACGCGTCCAAATATGGAACCCAAAAGGCCCCCACGGCCTATAAATGTAACCTCAAATGTTAAATTATCGCCAACAGTAACAAATACCATTACTGTGCAATGGTCGCCGGATTATACTCGCGGGTATTGCATCGCTGTTTATCTTGTTAAGAAATTGACATCTGCCCAACTATTGACACGACTGAAAACTAAAGGTGTAAAGCCAGCGGATTACACTAGAGCTCTAAGTAAATTATTATTTGACATAACATTTTATAATGGAATATGCGGTTATGAATTCTATTTAATTTTAGTTAAGGAGAAATTGCGAGAAGATGCTGACTGTGAGATTGCCACGACAATGCTGAAGGTCTCTTTAAATTGTCCTTTGGGAAAAATGAAGATGTCCATACCATGCCGGGCATCGACTTGTTCTCATTTGCAATGTTTCGATGCTAACTTGTATTTGCAAATGAATGAACGCAAACCTACATGGAATTGTCCGGTGTGTGATAAGCCTGCAGCTTTCGACAATCTTGTAATTGACGGGTAATGTGTCTTGAAAAGTAAATAAATGCTTTGCTTAGCTCGATTATTTATGCTGTTGCAGTTATTTTCAAGAGGTTTTAGCTTCAAATCTATTGAAATCTGATGATACCGAAATTCAGTTGCACAAAGATGGTTCGTGGAGTACACATAGCTTAAGAGCCGATTCGCAGATCTTAGATACACCCACTAAGCCGGTGGAGAAAGTGGAAGTAATTTCAGATGATATAGGTGACGCACTGGCAGAGAAAGAAAGAAAAAGACATTACTGAAAATTTTCTCTTTGCAGAACTCATTACCACAGAGGATGTTAAGCCAATTAAAGCCGCTCCAGTTTCGGTTACAGTTACTTCAAACGAGTTACCTTCCTCCACCACAAATAGCGAAACAGTAAGTTTATCGTTGCCACTGTGAAATCGATTACTGAACGATGGTCCCAGCCCGAGAGGGGGTAAAAGGATTAGAATTTACTATAAGTTGAAGAAATTGAAAAAATCTAAATCAAGATTAGTATTTTGTATTCCGAAATACCGTTAAATGTTTATTACAGCTGTGCAGGCTTATTCTGCATCCAGATTTGAAACTTTGCAATTTTTTTGCATTTAACTGTCACTGTGGGGTATTGACCTTTATTTAAAAAAATATATTACGTTTTTAGATATCTAATGAAATTATGTATAAATAATGATTTTTCAGGTAGACTTAACTTTAAGTGATTCGGATGATGACGATACGCCATTGGCTAAGAGACGGCCTGCGTGTAAGATCAGTACTTCATCTGCAACTTCATCCACCGTGTCCACATCAAATATAAATGGTAATTCAGCAATAGCGGGTCAACACCGTGGCGTGTATGTGCAGCAGAAAACTGGTACGTTGGATGCATTTTCGTACTAAATTAAAAAATTAAGACAGATAATGCTATTAAAAAAAACAAAGCAAAAGAAGACAACAATACATTCTATGTTGTGCTACAAACATGTTAGCTCTGTTTTTCACAAATCTCTGTCGGCTATTCTCTTTTTCCCCCCATTTCAATTCTCAATCTTTTTCTTTTCAATTTAATTGTTTTATAAGGGAATTCTCTTTTTTTCTTTACGTTGAATTAAGATGGACTAAAAAATTCTGTTCTTTTAACTACTGTGCATCATGGAATACTTGAAATTTTGCCCTTATATTATTATTATTCTATTTTTTTTTTATTAATTTGCCCTGTAAAAAGTTTTCAAATAATTTTATATCATTTTAGAAAATGTAGTTTTTAATCTCATATATTTTTAAATTTTTCTTTAAGTTTAGAAACATTAATATATTTCTCTCAATTTTCCTCAAATCAAAATTCATTGTTTTAAAATTAAAACTGAGAAAGCAAAAAAAAAAGAAAAGATTCAGCAAAATTATTGGCCATATTTCTCAAAAAAATAAAACAAAAGTAACGGCAATAAAGAATCGTGTTAACAAAAGTTTCGCGAACTACCTCAAACTCTCAAAATGACGGACAAGAGTCTGAACATATTAGCGGGATATCAGCGAGCAATCGAATCGATGGTTGTTGTTAGTGTGGGTACACTAATGCATTTAAATTCGATAAGCATTATCGAGTTGCGTCACTCAAAGATACCTCTTCTTATGCCTAATGCCGCCTCGACGCTGTTCGCATTTTCAATTCTTTGCATATTTGCCAACTTACGTCCGCTTTGGCGTCCACTAAGAAATCTGCAACAGATTTTCAGTTTCCTTATGGAGATGACTTTGATATTATATGGGACAGACTTCCTGGTGCGTCAATTATGGCTGCCTAGCTTGAAAGTTTTAAGCTTCGTTTGCAATAAGAAGTTCCTAACGCACCAAGCTCCATTCATTGATGATTGGATGCGTACCGAAGCTTTTTATTTGGTTCGTTTTATATGGGCCCTTGTTATCTTCATTTTTATGCTCGATACCACCGGCGTTATTGAGATGTTGCAAGAAAATTTCAAATGGTGTATTAGCGGTGATATAAATTTCGATGATAATTTGAGTGTCGGAGAGACTCCATTGGTAGAAAATTTGTCGAAAGATGATATTTCTAGTCAAAGTTCCGATGGAGAGGACGCTGGCACAAATTCCGTTCCTTTCGATTTTAATGAATTACCGTATGTAGCGCAAGAAGATATCGCAAGCAGTGCTAATGTTGCTACAGGAGTCCGACGGCGTCGTAAAATGTCTCGTAAGACAAAACGCAATAATAAAGTTAGTTTAAATAATACGGTTAAAGAATGCTTTTGTTAAAAACTTTTCAAATACTAGTGCAAAAAATATGTGAAAAAATTGATGAATAAAGGAAAGAACACAGAAGTTATTAATAATAATCCGAATATCTTCTCTTGAACTATCTTATCTGGCTTTGCTCTGAACAACTTCTTGGCGTTCTGTCTTCATGATAAATTAACAATGGAAGAAAGTCTGTTTTAACTTATTCTCCTATAGGATAAAACTTTTTCTTGTTTGACACTCCAATGCCTCTAAGTAGATGCATTAATGAAATATATGAAAGCATCGGCTTTGAAGTCGAGAAATCGCGTCTGGATTCGGGATGACTATTAGTCGTGGAAAGCTAATAGTAAACGTAGACCTTTGAAACATCATTCGTGCGCGAACCCTTCGAATTTATATATATATGTATATATATAAAATATGGTTGTATGTTACACAAAAAACATTAGTCTAGTAAACTCGAATTGGCTTGGCTTGCAAAACGACTTTTTGAATTTCTCTAACTGATGCGTAGTCGCCTGGTTGGTTTCACTTTCGAATAATTTCATGATATTTGAATATAAATCGCAAAGTCTAAATGTATATATTGCGGAAATTTTTAAAGCTACAATTGTTTTGAACACAGGTCTTTGTTTGCGGAATTATGTAATAATTAATAAATAGGGAATAAAGAGAATGAAAATTATCTTGTCAACTGGTCAAACTTAATCGGCTATAACGCATCACATTTTTGACGCGGAGCACAATCATTTATCGTAGAAGAGTATAGTAAGGATTTGATTAAGCAAGATGTCATGGTGGACTGATCGCAATAGTTGTTGAAAGTCGTTTCAACACACACCCCTCTTTTTTAAATCAATTTACTTGACCTTGAATTCATGCAAACTTTTCATTTCGTATTCATATAAACATTCGTCATCGCTTTCGGGGGACGTCACCGAGTCGAGCAATTTTGGAGTTATGGGAGAAAAGACATACGGATGTCTACATTGCCGCGTGTACTGTTGTATTGTTATCGCTATACGGCTCAAACTATATTGTGAGCAGCACCTACATCGCATTAAACATTGACAACAACAATTAATTTTTAAATTGTAATTGTTTAGACGAAAAAATATATCTTGAAGCACAAAATGCATTTAGCGTGTAAGAAAAACGATAAACGTTGCAGGAAACGAGGTTAAGGTTTAAGACAAGGAGTTTGTATTCACACTGAGCTATTTCGACTTCGATGCGGCGAATTATTTGTTATTGTCTCGCTCTTTGAAGAAAAAGCTTTTAGGAACAACTAACCTTCATTTCATTTTTTAATAGGTAAGAGAAGAGTTATTCATTTAAATATAGCAATAAGCAAGCAAACTATATATCCGACGGGGGCCGAATCTCGCATACCCGCCACCGTTAAAACGCCCCATGCTTTTGTTTATGGTTATAAAAAATTGAATGGAATAGAATTTGTCTTCCATCTTTTAGTTAGTAGAAAGTGTAGACTTTCTTTCTTAACATAAACTAGAATGTAATTAGCGATGCTCGAACGAAGTTCTCCTTGCGAATAATCATGAAATATGATTTTTTCCATTTTTTCTATAATATTCAGGAAATATAAAAATTCTAGAGCAGCGCATAAGTCTGGGTCTACCCTTTAAGTACTCAAGGACGTATAGTCGTGATTCGCTTTCCTATTAAAATACTTCTGATATTTCAAAAATGCTATAACTTGCGGTCTATAATGGTATAGCGGTTTAGCTTAGTTTATTTTAGCTTCGATTTGTTAAAGCAATGAAGAGCAAGCAGATGTAAAAGAGAGCATAGAATTCTTGGCTTAAATCTTTGCCAATTATAATTTAATTAATATAATTTAATCAACATACAATATATATAAAAATAAACAACATACAGTTTGAAAATTTTTGCCAAATACCAGCTACACGATGATGATAATGAGTCAGTTGATGATGACCTAAAACGGCAAGTGTAGAGTAGCGTTTTCAATAGAGGGTTTCAAATAGATATTAGTGTTAATGAAACAGTTGTCATTTCTTTTTAAGCGCTAACCTTCCAAATATTTTGCATTCGGCGTGGCATCAACCAGGGACTAGTATCAGTAAATTACAAGGCAATGCAGGGTTGCCGCTAAATGCTACTTTGTCCACCTTACCGCTTCTATTACCAAGAATTTCGTTACAGTCGCTTTTCCTGATCATTTTTTATATTGCTCTCGGTACGCAGGTGTGCAACTTGCTCATCAATCACAGTTCCGAAATTTGCAATTAAGGAATAATCGCTGCTGGCCATAACATAAACCTTGTACGGCTTCAAGGGCAGCAAAACTGAGATCAAAGCAATACAACATTTTCCTCCTTATTCATCTCCGTTGCACATACATATCTTCATGTTCGCAAACGGGTTATGACATTTTTTTAATTAGCTCCATCAACTGGCGAAATCGTCGTCGCACTTCCTGTCGCAATGAAAATTTTCTCGTGTGTTAGGGACATCCCATTCCAAAGTGTAATAATTTTTTCATCCCCTCTGACGTTGAGCGGTGGTTGCTACCACATTTAACCAGGTCTCAACGATATATATCCGTTAAAGCATTGAGATTCTGACGATACTGTAAAACATCAATTTTCATATCAAATGACTTTGAAATTTTAACCCGATCATAAGATGGTTTAAAGCAATTTATTTTTTCTATCCATAGATAATTTTTTGTACCCGAGTATACGAATTATCGATTTTGAAAATAATATTATAGTGACCAAAAAAAAAAAAAAAAGAAATCGCGAAAAGCAAAATAATTAACTTTTCTTAACCTCTTTTTTTTTTTTTGTATGTATGTCTTTTCTTTATTCTTTTTTCATTTTTCTTTCTTTTTATTTTGTATACATGTGTGCATATTTTTTTTAAAAATTCTTATACAAACTTGTAAATTTATAAGAGATGCCCACGTCATCGCAGGATTCGTATCAAATTTTGGTGAATTTGAGTAAAAACGATTCTATTACTAAAAATACATTAGCAACGACGCCTTCATCGTCAGATTTAATATCGACAACCACGGCGACTTTGTCGAATGGCATCCGGATTAGTAACAATAACAACGGTTATAACAATAACAATAACAACAGCAACAACAATAACAGTAAAAGCCTTAACGATAGTGTTGTTGCCGATAATAAGTAAAAATGCTTTAAAAAAAAAGCTTAAAGACTTCATATTTTCATATTTTTACTTTATATACCTCGGTTATGAAAAATGTTTTAATTTCGTTTGACACGATACAGATAATTTTTTTAATTAATTTAATTCACAACACTCTTAGCGTTTCCTTTTGAAAAGAATGTAAAACAAAATCCAAAATTCAGTTTAGAGAGTTTGCTTGTATCTTGTTCTTGCGCTAGCATCACAATAATAATAAATATATATATGTATCATATTAGTTGCCGTTCCAATTAAGTTCCTTCTAGGTTATCCTACGAACAATTTGAGTTCTTTGCTCGCTCATCTTGGTTGCAGCACTTAGTACTGAGCTATGGTGAATTGACAATTTTCTCAATACATTTATCTGTCAGTTTATATGTCGGTCCGTCTGTAGTTGAAATCCTCTCAGCCACGGAAAATCTGAACATTGAACCTATGAATTGTTTCTTGTTAAAACATCCACGTTCGCGGATGTTGTTCGCAGTTGTTCTGTAAGTTATAGTTAAGCCTTTGTAGAGTTTTATACATTAAGCGAAAGCAGAGATTTTAAGGCAATAGTTCAATACGTACCCTCCCACAGGTACCGTGTTAATTATACGCTAAAATGCATTTTTACGCCGAGCTTATGTTTTTAAGTTAATGTACTGCAATGTGAAAGTTATAGTATAGTATAAGCAACAAGGCTTACAATCTTGTTTGGGACGTGTACCGATAACGGTACTTGTATATACCTCTTTACTAACACAAAATAACCTGTTTATCGTTAACCATGAAATTTTCCAGGTGTGGAAATGGTATCTATTAATAGGTAGCTTAGCAGAGAACGTGTGTAAAACAGTGTTTCAGATTTTTCGGACACTTTATGATTTCTCTCGCTAACACAAAAGATTTTTCCGGCGTGGAAATGCCATTTACTCATAGGCAGCTTGGCAGAAACCGCCTGTTAAACAACATACCAGGAGTTTGAAATTCTTTGAACCTAGAAAGGAAACATAATAATTGTTTTTCTTCTTCTTCCTCTTCTTTTAATTTTTGTTGTCATATAATGCGGACGCTTTCTGCTTGGTTATATCGCTTATGCAATTTTTTTTTTTTTGACTATGCAAAACAATTACATTGAAAATTAAAAAGTTTTCTGAAATGCAATTTTGAAAGACTATCTAGCTGTCGGCCTTCTCAACTTACTGGTTTCCGCACACATACGCGATTTCGCATACGTTTATTAAACACGTTTTCCTTCTTTGCTATGAATTCATCAATTTTGTCCTCGATTATTATTTTTCTTAAGTATAAATTCATTGAAAGTTTATTTACAAAGTTATTTTCTTCTTAGATTTTAAGACAAAAAAAAGCAAGAATAAATAGCACCATATACACTTTCAGTTGCACTCGTGTATAGCGTGCTCATATTGAGAATTTACAAGTATTCACATGAATAAATTTATTTTATTTTACTTTAAATTTTAAGCCTATTACATTTTATATTGCAAATATTATTAAATTTTAAGCTCTCTTAATATCTCTTGTATATATGCATATATACTTGTTTTCCATTCACTACATGAATCTACATTTATTTTTATACTCACCACACTGAGACATGAGGGATATATTAGGGTCTTCATTTTCTTTGTAGTAATAGTAGCAGGAACAAGCATCATCAAGTAATCCCAACAGTCTGTCGGTTTCCTTTCGTCCGTGTCTCTTATCTTTAAATTTGATTGAAAAATTCTAAACAAGAAGCTAAATTTTGGCATATAGAGCTCTCTCTTAATGACTGTTACAGCTACAGGTCAGCTTTGAAAATTGGCATTTTCCGCAATCGATCCTTAATGCAATTTAATAGAAACCCAAGATCATCCAGAACGATAAGCGATTTTTCATCCAACTAATTTCTTAAAACATATTTCCTAAGTCCACTATTTAAAGCCTTAATAGCTTAGAATTACCGTCATGCTCGTATTTAGCAAAAAATATTTTCCAACTTTAATGTACTGCTTTGAGGTGGCTTGTCTACCCCTTCGTATAAAACTCTCCGACCACAGACTTTTACTGCTCTTTATAGCACTTATTTTCATCGCGCCCTGCTTAATAAAACCTCACCTCTCATAGAAAACACTCAAATAGTGTGAAGGCATTAATGTCTTCAACTGTTCCATATAGCACTGCTGCGGATAATGCTGCAGTTGTGCCAGTGCGTTTCATGTTGCTATGTACAGTTTTTATGTGTAGGTAATGATTATTTAACCAAGGGACCGCATTTTCAGTTCCAGCGATGGTGAAGGATGTCAAGTGATTAATTTTAAAGCATTTTTTTTTCTTATGTTCAAAAACTGTAAAGAAACTATTTCACTATCTTATGAGCAAATAATTATTTTTTTATTTTATTTTTATTTTTTTTATTTTCTATTTTATTTTCTTTTTTCTCTTTTTCTTTTTCGGTTTACACTGTTTTTTTTTATTTTAAAACCTAACTATAAAATAATTACCAAATAAACCACTTCGCCACAATTAAAACCAATAAAAAAAAAAAAAAGAAGTGAAAACGAAATGCACAACAACAACTTTAAAAATAAGGCATTAAAATATGATGAACGAAAAAATATTAAAACAGAAAAATTTTCCCAATAGAAAGAGAGAGAGAGAGAGAGAGAGAGAAAACAAAAATGCATACCATGTAAAGAATAAAAGAAAACTTAATCAATCCTTCTTGCAAAGTCTTTTTTTTATTTTTATTAATAATTTCAACTGCTGGAACAAAAATAAAACAAAAATGATGTATAAAAATTTCATGAATTTTTCTAAGTTTAAAATGCAAAAATTTCGTATGTGAAAAAAACCAGTAA
The DNA here is from genome assembly GCA_000688715.1 of Glossina pallidipes. Lineage (NCBI taxonomy): Eukaryota > Metazoa > Arthropoda > Insecta > Diptera > Glossinidae > Glossina > Glossina pallidipes. The sequence goes on along the minus strand of KK499794.1, from coordinate 162,184 downwards.
ATACTTATCGTAAAATAATTAAGAAATTTCTATATATTGAAATACAAAAAAAAAAAAAAAAAGAAAGAAAAGTCTATAATTAATAGAATTAATTTAAAATACCATGTATTTAAAAAAAAAAAATGTAAAAAAAACAAAACCAAAAAAAAAAAACAACGTTGTTTCATTTATGTTTCTCAAGCAAGAACCGAATGGATTTCTTGTAATAAATTGTTTGTTTTTTAAAGGTAATGAAATGGTTTCTTACAGTTTCAAATTTTTAACATTTTCTTGTTTCATTATAATTATTTTAATCATGTTTCAAATGTTTATGTTCTATTATATAAATTATTTTCAGATGCTGATCTAACAATTATCTGTTTAGATTCACCCTCGCCGCCCTCCACTCCAGTTCAATCTCCTAAAATAGGTAATATGCGTACAAGCTTATAAATATATATGTATATATATATATGTGTATATATATATTTTTTGTGTCACCCACCACCAGAGCGCAGATTATTTACAAAAAGCCAGATAATTGAGACCGTGTAAAGTGTATCTAACGATTGCGAAGACTAGCTGGAACAAGGAAAAGAAAAAAAAAGGAAGCAACAAAACTATATTTGCTCGATCAGATCTGCTATACACATTACCGACTTAAAAAGAAACTAAATCTTCACACTCTGTAATATTGAGTGGACGGGGCTGACTTTTCCATTTTCAGAATAAAACGGGAAATTTATATGGCGTATGTGTTGCACTCTATGAGTAAGAAACAAAAAATACGCAAAATAAAGGTGTTCACAGTTTTTGTTGTCTAGGCGTGTGTGGGCATTGTAGGTGGGTTTTTTGATCAGTTTCTGTCATTTTCAAATTCTCTTAGAAATTTGTGGACGATAGGTAGGCGGGCGAAGCTTCCGGCTGGTAAAAGAATTAGAAACATTCATAAACGTTCCACTGAGATAAAAATTGGGAAATTCTCATTCGCAAATTAAAAAAAAAATCAAATAGTAAATCCTTTACGGTCGGGAATTCTCACTATAAAATACCTTACCAAAAAATATATCTCGTTTTTCTGTGAAGGTGCACTTTTTTGGTACCCTTTTAGAGAGGAGTGACGCTGTAACGTGAATAGACACGAGTCAAATTTAAGAAAATTAATTTTCTTTTCAAAGATTTGTAGACAGTGATAGTAGGTGCCATTTAAAGGTTTATTTTTAAAGAGGATCTTTGTATGAGGTCTTAGATAGTCTTTGGTGTCTAAATTCGTTGGAGTTATTCGTTGGGCCTAGTCATTTTTCCCACATAAAGGCTTACTTCTTCAGAAGATTAGGATACATAGAATGAGGTTCGCAAAAACCGATCTGATCGACACAAATTTTTCACATCAATTTGAAATTTCGAGATACTATTACTTAACACTTTTTGTGGAAATATATTGAAAATGCAAATTTTATTCATATAATGAGTTTGTTGGAATAAAGCGTTATGTCGGAAAAGCTCGCGAAAGTGGTTCGACGACTTTCATGTTCAGACAGAAAATGGTTGCAGTCGATTTACTAACACTTCTACAACTAACAATAAAATCCGATCCAATGTGAATTACAATAAATTGGAAACAAGTTGGAATTAAAATTTTGTCATTAATTGTGGGCACAGTCAACCGATCGAGAACATTTTTGCTTTTGTATCCGCCTCGTTTTTATCGTCCCTATTGTTGAGGTGTTTTGATGAAATTTGAGACACCGTCTTGTTTTAGCCCAAGGACAAAGCCTATTAAAAATGTTTCGGATTGGGCCACTTTTTCGGCAACTTCACATAAAGAACCTTATTTCGTTATATGAATAACAGTATCAAGCGAACTAGTGTAGGATATTTAGTGGTAGGCCATGTCCCACACTAGTATTTTTACTTGCTTTTTCTCTTGCCTTAAATTATCTTTTAAAGAGTCATACATCATATAAACAGATTATAGGCGGGACAAAATTTTAATTGATCTAAAAAATCAATTTTCCGAACATAGTATACATATACCCATACTACGGATATTTGAAATTTTAAATGCGATTTTTTAAATTTTCTGTGTTGTTCGCGGCTTGTCTTTAATTCAAATTAAAATTCCAGATTGTCTTAAATTTTTAACTGCAGTTCTGAATGAAAACTTTTTCCATAAATTGAAGTTCATTCGATTCTAAGGCCAATTTTTTCATATTGGTTTCTTCCTTTTTATTTTAGTTTCAGTCTTCAAAAAAATAATGCAACATTCAACTAGACTTTGAGTCATATTTTGAAATTAGGTTTAGTTTGTTGTGACCTGTAGTCAATGTCTATCTGTCCGCTCCAGAGAATTGGCCTTTATCGTTTAATGAATGATCCTAGTTCTTTATCTTTGTAAGGTAAATCAAACAAAGATTTCGTCCACTTAAAAAGAGTTCCGCAGCAGGAAGACTCTATGTTCCCGTTTGGCTATTGCAAGCCATTATGCCAATTGAGGTTGCTCTACAATTTACTTAATCTTTGGTTAGTCGTTAAAACAGTTTGTGGAGTACTTTGAGCACTGAAGCGATCAGCTGGAAAGCGGGAGGTGGAAAAAATATGTAGTGTACATGACGTGGCGGTCTGGTAACCGATGGGACAGCTAGAAATTGATTCACTAAATGTAATTTATTACATCGTGGAAATGTGACTTTAACGAAGAAATAGACTTTTAAACGCCTTTCAAATCAGCAAATTAAAAAAAAACCAAGGTGATATATGACTCAATTCAAAACAATGCAAAATACAAAAATATAGGCGATACGAGATTGTCATACCGAGTGAATGATTCTTTCCCATATTTATTATAAAACTTTTTTCATTTAAAATTTAAAAATTAAACTGATAATCCTGTTGAAGCGGATAAAACATAAATCGATTCCTTTTTCAGCAGAACATACTATAGCTTAAATTGTGGAGGGCTATTTACACTCGATCAAAGAAAGAGTTTACGACGTTTTTTCGTCACAATCTAAACGAATTTTTGTTATATTTTGAATGACCGTTAGTCAATATATGTACCATACCGTCGCAACGACAATTATGCCATCATTGGCAAGCTTTTACTGCTCTCCGCTGCTTGACTCTCGGATTGAATGCGGATCAGTATTCTCCTTTGCATTGCCTTGACATGGGGATATCCTCGTCCTTGAATGTGTTGTAATTTGTGCCGTATAGATAATAGGCAGCAAATTTTTATTTATAATTGGATCTAAACTGGACTAAACTCGATTTGATTGTCAAGTCGCTGAAAGATGACTGAAACAGATTGACATTTTAAAAACAAACGAATTGTTTAAATAAGCTTTTCGTCGTCGTTAAAAAACGTTTAAATACTAACACCATTCTATGTTAAAAGTACACTAAGAAAGGAAACATACACATCGTCACGCGTTTCGAAACTAGTCAAAATCTCGTAATATTCACAGCAGATCTTACAGTTTCAAAATGCAGTTTTGAACTTTCCTTTACAAGAACTGCACGCCAGTCTTAAAATGAAAATGTCAGCAAGTTAATTAATTAAACCGTACGGGGAATACAGGATGATGAGAAGTAAATTTGTTTTACTTTAATAATTTACTTTAATAATTGCAGCTACTACGACCTTTTGTAAGCCAAACTATCTATAATCCATTTGTTACATATTGATTGATAGCACAGTTGTCGCAAATATCAGGTGGTGGGTCCAGATAAGATTCGGCTCGAAACGAATTTAGATGTTAATCTCAATTCTAAACTTTTTGCATATATATTTTTGGATTTTTTCAAACAGATGTGTCGTCCATGAACGATTTCAAAGTCTATCAAAATAAAGACGCGAATAAATTCTTAGAAAATCCTCCATCCTGCGAAAGATGATTCATTGTATTCTTCTGAAATATATATACGTGCCAGAGCCAATTTGATTTTTTTTTTTATAAAATTAATGAATTAGTACGCGTTTGTTGAAATATTTTGTATTTCTTTATATACTTTTTTTTGTTTCAAGTTTTTTTCCCCCTTTTTGGCGTATACCAAATATTTTGATATTTTATTAAATATTTAAGTCTTTTTTTGCTTTATTTCTTTTATAACAAATTCAATTAAGTTCCATTGTATTCCGTTTACCTTAAAACGGTAACCTAAATTACTATATATTATTAGCTGTAGAACATGCCTTAACTTATTTTCGTATCTTGTCTTCGTTTTATTCTTATGTTACCTGTTATCATTACTATATTCTGATTTTTTCCAAATATTGACATTTGATATAAACTTAAAATGTATATCCTTTGCTCTTTCTTAAACTGTACTTCGAACTTCTATTCATTCAAATCTGCAATTGATATTGCGCTACATATATTACATATATCATTAGCTATTAATTAAAATACAAAAAATAAAGTACTGATAAATATTAATTTAGGACAATACGCATTTCTTATTATTTGAAAATAAAGAGAAATGTACCTAAAAGCAATTCGTTGAAAGGATACGATGCCCCATCGTCTTTTTATTTCGACGTATAAGTATCGTATTCTTACGAAAATAGCCGCATTTGCTTACCAGCAAGACTGCTACCAGAATAACTCGTACTTCTGAAACATGCATTTGGTGAAGGTAGCATAAATTTCATACCGAAACATTGCCTGAATTTTGCCAAAATGACTTCGTTGTTGGTCGTAGTTCTAATAATAAAAAAATTAAAATTTTGAATCCAATTATCACACACAAGATTTGTTTTTAATAAAGTGCGATAAAGAAGCGAAAGAAGTCTTTCGTCTGACGAGTAGGCGAGGAACGAACGAAGCGAAAATGATATGTGATTTCAACACGGCGCATACAGTTAATTCCCTTTTAAAACGATAGACAACACGTTCCAAACAAATGCATGTAAAAAAAAAATACTGGCTAAATGGAAATGGAACAGTAAATCGGTTCCAGATCTAAAAGAGGAACTGGAAAATAAACAATAGACAAATTTCTTACTGGAGTTCATTTAAAAATTTATTTCATATACATTTACATATTCGTGCTTAATTCATTAAGTATAGTATGAAAAATAAATTATATTTTGAAAAACCAAACCAAATTGCGTAAAAAATACATTTACGTCACGAATTGTGAAAGGTATAATGCGAAGTTATGCTATGCATATTTGTGGGAAGTTAGGATAAAAAAAAATTCATAAAAACATCAAAAAAGAAATTCATCAGAAAAATTCATAAAAAAAATTCATAGAATATTGAAAATCGTATTGAAGCAAAACAATTCCGATGAAAAGGGGATTTTTTTAACTCGTGTTAAATCAAATTTCGTCTGAAAAAATTCGTGTAAAACAAGAATTAGATGTAATCAAGAAAGCAATCGTGTTTTATTAAAGAAGAAGTTGAGTGCAAGGAAGTTTTGGAAAAACATCCGAATCATAATGTGTGCGGTTTCATATCTAATTTGATTTACCTTAACTTATTGATTTGAACGAGCAATTCACTAATGTTAGAAGAGCTTTAGACTCGTTTTGATTGCGAAAATATTGGAATTTTTCTTGATTTACATGAAAGTTGATCGCAAAATGACTTTAACGCACGCGACACTTACGCTATTAGGCCTTGCTGCCATTTCGGTGATGTGTTCTTCGATTCATTTTATAATCAAATTTAGTCTCTTTTAACACTATTTCTACCAAAGGGAAAGGACACCTTTCCAATTTTAACCTAATATTATTCTTCAAGTGTAGTCGCATTTTCTCAATTCATGTTTTGATATTAATTTATTTGGCAGTATAATTTTCCTTCAGCTCATGCTGGATTTAAATAGAAGTACCTGGTGTACCTACTTCTATCACGGGACGTCTTTTTGACACCATAATGATTTTACAACATTTTGAATGGACAAGCATTGGCTACACCATTTCAATTCTAACTTATAGAGAAATTTCCGTTATAATTCCAGAAAACCAAGAAACCGTTATTATTTCCATATTCGGTTGCTGTCTATAATATTGCATTTTACTGCAGATCATTGAAGTGATAAGTTCTAGAAATAATTGTAGTAATTGTAGTGAAACGCAGTTTTGGAGTTTTGCTATTTTTTTTTGGCGGTGACATCAGTTCAGATATATAGTCGTGTAAAATTTCTTGAAATTCTAATTTCAGATGTGTAAATACGAGTGTTTATAACTTTAGTTAGTTTATTTATTCTAATTTGTATCTAATCCTAAGAACAGTGGGAATTTCAAAAATTAGGGATTTACTGCAGGCAATAAATAGTATAAGTGAAGAATGTTTGTAGATTGATGAAGGATCACAATCGGAAAGAGATGAATTGTCTGAAGTTCCACAAACTGGCTATGAAATCTACATCGTATATGAAAATGAGCCGTCGAACACTGAAGAAGAAGAGGAAGATATTTTGAATGCAAGTAAGAGACGAAAAGAATGAGGTTGTTAACAGATCCTGAAGATGACAGAAAAGAAAATAATGAACAGGAGAATATTGCAATTGAAAAAAAATTGAAAAAGGCTCTTCTCCTGGGAGAGCACCCCTTCAAACTATTTTCAGAGATGTATCGGGTCCAAGTGGATATGCCAAAAGAAATATAGAGATAGATAGAGTAAGCACAGCATTTTATTTACTATTTGATAACCATACTAGGAAACACATTATATATGGGGTCGATATGACTGACTGGCTAGGAAATATACTGTCCAATGTAAGGCCTATGTAAGTATTTTATAACATCCTTGATTTGATGGGCATAAACGCGTGGGTATTATACAAAGAAACGACGGAGAAGAATATTTCGCGGATAGATTTCTTATTCAAGTTAGCAGAAGAACTCGGAGCTGAGTATAAGAAACGTGAGGGAGAAACAATAAATATGTAAATGTCTTTTACAACATTTTATTGCATTATGATTACCATATTTTGTAATGAAGATTAAATCTAATGTACAAAAATTGGAAGTTTACTGAGTTAATAATTTTGCAATCTATAGTTATTTTGTAATGATAATGCAAAATATCTACATATACACATATTTAATAATTATTTCCACAGTTGTTAGCATTCAAATGCAAAGGTGGCAAAAAAAGACAACTTTTGGTCGAAATGGGTACACACAAAAACGTGGTAGAAATAATATTAAATTCTATATATCATGTGTAGGTCCGCGTGTGTTATGAGTGAGTAAAGCGATTTATTTTTAAAATTTGATCCGATTGGATTTTTGACGTTGAAATAATTAAAAGCTGTTGTGATAGTCCAACAATGTACGAGGATATGTGTGTTTGTCAAATGCTTTTAAAATATTATCAAGTCGCAGTTAAAGTAATAGTAAGAATAGATATATAAAGCAAGCAAGAAAATTGCATTCGACTGCAGTCGAATAAGTCAACAAGAAGCACTCTTCAAACGACAAGCGCTGCTCCTATAAAGCGACAAAAAGACACGACAGTAGCAGAAGTTCCAGAAGGAGAAACTCACATACGAAATAATGAGACAGGGATACAACCACAATGGCCATAAAGAAAAAATGAGAAGAAAAGCTCTAAGCAAATAAACTTTTTGGAGCTATTTACATCCGTTGAATGCAAATAATGCAGGAGGGATTACTTGATTTTAAACTTTTCTTTGAAATTAATCGTAGGCGGGGCAGTTCGATCGTATTTTACTACCAAGTTTTACTTATCAGGTCAAGGCAAGGTTCTTATTATTTAGCGTATCTGCCGTGGTATATAAGAGGACTACTCTTGATACCCTTACACTCGGGGATGAAATTCAGAGTGAATAAAGTGCAGTGTATTTTTGCTTGTAAAAACTTATGTGACATGTTGCAAAGTGAAGTTATAAATATTCAGGCTGACCAAAGACAGTTGGCCAAATTTCGTTCCAGAAATTTCAGTCTCAAACAAGATCGTACATGTCGTTTGGGTGGTAATGATATTTTACGATTGATGTCGGAAATTAACCCCGTTGCAAGTGCAAGAAGACTCTGCGTCGACTATTCGACTGCCGAACTACACTGCACTACACATAATATCTGTTTATCGGTTGATTTTTTCATATACCTAAAAGTAAATAAAAATAATTAAATAATTTACGATTTATAAAAGATATCCAAGTAAATAATTTACAGCTTAAGTGTGAAAAGGATTCCTGCAAGTCAACTCGAATGCTTAAAATGAAGAGAAGTAGTGCCTTAGATGGGTGTGCTGATGCGTACTCACCACGAGCGGTTGGGAGAGAAAAAATTCTTTTCTTTGTTTGATGCGAAATGCGAGTGAAGTAAGCCAGCCCGGTACACGGCTTACGCGTCCAAATTGATTACTTACTTTCTTATTTTCTTGCTTGAATTGATTCAGTCATTATTGGTTTATAAATAGATTAAATTATATTTGATTGCTATTTAATATTTTTACACATTTCTTACACGCTTATTTTCTATAAATAAATTTCGAAGTACGTCTTCTTTTCCATAGAAACTATTTTGTTCAGAATTGTTACATATGCATAACAATAATAATAAGAAGCAAATAAAATTATTATTATTACTATTATACTCATTATTTTTTAATTTCATATATAAGCTTATATGACAAAAGCGAAATTTTAACCATAACTACGTACTTACAATTACATATAAACACAAGTTGATTAACGTATGTATATATATCGAAACAAACGACCTAAGTAGAACAGATATAAGCATTGGATCAGATATCGAATTTTTTTCTTTTTCGTTATTTCATAATTTTAATGATAAACTTCCTTAATAAAAACATAATAGTAGCAGTGCTTTCATCTATGCCAGCGAATATGTGTAGTTATATACAAATTGAATTATTTTTCGTTATTTTATTTATGGCGCCAGAGACATGATTAGGGGAAATGAACTAAGAGCGGTGTACATGAAACGGCAATGCATTTTGAAGGGACAAAAAGGAAGCGACTGTACGCTTTTCAGAAAATCTTTTTTTTTTCTATTTTATTGGTTTAATGGATGGTTTAAAAGTTTTAGAATACACGGTCAGTTTTCCCAACTCACTATCCCCAAAAAAATGTTTCCTTGCAATTTCCGGAAGAGATCACTTCCGGTTGTCAACTCATGTCTTTGAAAACTGTTTATGTTCGTTTAAAAATAATTCCAAAAAAAAATGAAAATATTATCGTCGATTCACGTCAAGGCAACCTTTGAGTAATTGGGAGGCTGAGAGTGATTCGATTCGAAAGCTTTTAGTGCTTCTGCCATGAAAACAAAAAAAAAAAAAACAGTGTGTGAAACCTTGCATTTAAATCTTCGAGAGATGCGGCAAAGCAAGCATCGTCGAGGAAAAAGAATGAGGAGCAAAATTCGAAAATGTGAGGGCATTTTTATTGTCCTGGTGTCACAGATGTATGAAGAGAAGCGAAAAAAATATTGTGACAGAACAACGTCAAACGCGTTTATGTCGAAAAACAATTTTTGAAATCGGCACGCAACATAACTCGTTTGAATGTTTCTTTAAAACAACATTACACTGCGTGTCGCAGTCTCCTTTGAACTGAAGATGTCTCACAAGAATGATTCCGCGATTGCGATTTTTTAAATTTTTTCCAAAAATGCAATATATTGCTTTAATACATAAACGTACGTCCAATAACCTCGCCATATACTATCATTCTTTTAACTTTCCTCGAATCGAAAATAGAAAGTTATCAAAAAGGCCCTTTTTTGTACCAACGGCTTTGAGAAAACACTGAAATTAATTTTGTTTTTCTTTTTTTTTTTTTTTTAAACCCATCAGCTATGTTTTTCTAGGTTCGAAAACATAAATGGTGAAATGTATGAACAATTTATCCAAACACACTGGCAAATTAAATTTAATTTGCAGCCATAGGGATTTTTCTCTAGCAAATTTCTGCACCCTTATTGAGCGCGAATGTAGTCTACGTGGCTTCTGGCAGTTGCGCGTCAGCCAGGATCCGAAGCTAGTTTGACTAACAATCTGAAAACTATTTCGATTTGGTTTGATTCTACTCAACCTTTACGGAGGCGCCGCGAAGATTTCCTTGCAAAGAAAATTTCTAAAAGCGAATTTACACTCTTCGATTTAATATAAAGGTTTTGTGAAACGCATGCCTTTATCCTTGAAGTCGGGCAGCGGCCATAATTTTCTGTGCACTGAAAACTTACTAAATAACAGATTTTTCTTTATTACATGATAAAATAATGTTCCAGGTCTTGACGCAAGAAAACCGAAGTCGCTCCTCAACATCGCCTTGAGACGTTACATCTTCAAACATTTTTTTAATTTTTAAAACACATCACATCACATCACATCACATCACACACCTATGTAACTGCATACAATAAAGAAATCTTCAATCAAACGTCGTCCAATTTTTCATACCATTGGTGATAGTTAAGCAACCATTTCTGGAGTTCGTATTGGCAAGACTTATTTTTTTACTTGAAACCATATTCATTGTGCCAGTAGCAGTGGTGATGGTATTAATGGTATTTGTTGTGGTACTCGGGTAATTTGTTGTCAACGTAAACTGATCGAGTCCATACTTGCGTAAGAGTTCGAAATCATCATCAGGCGGTGGCATTGGCGGCGGTACACTCTTCGGTAACGGAGGTGGTGTATCACTAAGCAATGGCATTTGTTGTTGTTGTTGTCGTTGTTGCTGCTGCTGATGAAGATAACGTTGTTGCACAACGTTTGATTTTGTCAAATGGTGCTGTGGAGTGAAACAGGTATGATTATTATGTATAATATTGCCGCTGGTTACTGTTGTGCTTATATTTTTTGACGTTGGACCTAAGGCGGGGGATTTGTTCTTTAGTGCTTGGCTGGTGTTTAAAGCAGTAGTGGTAGTAGTAGCAGTAGTAGTAATAGCAGTAGGCAAGGGACGGGCATTTTGATTTAGAGGATCAAAGTCCTCTAAATCGAAACTGGTATTATTGCTATCGTCCAAAGATATAAGGTCCTTTATGGATTCCTCTTCGGAAGCAGTATTACCAAGCTCTCCGGCGTTTATTTGCATATGATGAGGCTATTAAACGAAAGCAAACCAAATATAATTTAAATTTAAGATCAATTTTTCTTTTCGATTTTTGTTTGTTTTTATCTTTAGGTTAAAATAGGACTTTGCGCAAATAATGCAATTAGAATAGGAACAACACTACTGGAAACTACGCTTATTGTGAGATGAAAACAATGTTAGTAAACAATGAATATTTATCTTAAGAAATCGCTAAAAGGTGAAAACATTCAGTTTAGTATTGTTGTTATCAAAGTCTCTACCGGTTGTTATATTGCTAGTCTGCGGCTCAAAATTAGAAGGATTGATTGATTTGTTGGTGATTGCTAATGAGGATGATGAAGGTGATATTTTTTTTTTGTTTTTTTTTTTTTTAACAATGTTTTCGTATACCTCTTTGTCTTTCTTAAAACGTGGAGCTGGCACTGGAGGTTCAGTGCTTTGTGGCGGCGAAGATGATTGGTGCAGTGAGAAACAGGATGATGAAGCAGCGGTTACAAATGAAGCACTAGAACCTGATGATAACGAACTAAAATTGTTAGATGATGATGACGAACGTAGAGTATCATAGCTTAGTAACTGCGCATCATTGTAATCTTGCCAGCAATTGCGTTCTAAACGATGTAAACCCGCTGACACAGCAGCTGCTGTAGCAGCTACGGCATTACTAAATGCTAAAACGGTTGCAGCGCCGCTACCGCCACCGATATAAGGAATTCCGTTGGGAGACAATGGTTGGCTCTGCCGTCTAGGGGGTACTGGTGGCGACTGAACATCTGGTGGTCTATCGTAAACTGAATCGGTGGTGTAAACAACGATTTGTTTTGGAGGTGCTGTGCATTTACCAGTATCTTCCTGTAATGGCGTCGCTTGAAAGCGTTGTAAAAATGTTGTTTGACTATTTAATGCTGCTGGCAGCGATTTTTTGCTGTCTCCGGCTAACATTTTATGACCACCATTGCTACTGTATGGATGATTGTAATAAGTAGGAGTATTTGCGACTGCCATTGGAAGCTGATTCTGTTGTTGGTATTGTTGAAGTAGATGAGGTGCGGGTGGTGGAGGTCGCGCCGGCGGTTGGCCACCAGTACGTGAGGCTGTTATGCGATGATTAGGTTCTAGGCTATGGCTTGGCTTAAGCTGGTTGATATATATATACATACATACATATATATATATATATATATTTTTTTTTTTTTTTATTTATTTTTTTTTTTATTTTTTTTTTTTTTTTTTTTTTTGTTTTAATGGTTGGGAGAGTAATTAAGTGATTGTTGTGTAGGGTATGCGACAGAAACAACCTCATAAATGTATGCAATACAATAGTGTAAAGAATACATAAAGGAAAAAAAATAGATGGAAAAAGAAAATAAAAATAAAAATCAGACGAATATTTTGCACAGACGCACATAGACATCGATAAAAAGTTTAATGAAAAAATTAATGAGCAATCTGAGAAAATGGAAAAGCGTAACAGTTTAACAGTCAATAATTGGTCATTGACTTGTGTGCACTATAGCTCGAGAGAGAAAGATAACATAAAAAGCGAGCTAAAAGCGCGCTATTGCGATTATAAATCTTATTCAATACATCATATGTCTTATTCAATATGTAGTAACTAGAAAAAATGTTTTTTTTATTATTGAAAGAAAAATGCGTTTAATTCAAGTGAAAATCATTGCAATTTTAAAACTAATGACCATACATGACTACATCTTAATAAAACTTTTTTAATACGTTTCAACATTTGCTCTCCTCAAAATAGAATAAAATGATGGATTTTGCGAACAATTTCTATAATAAACAAGAAACTGTTGTAAAGTAGTTGAACTGACCAGACATAAGCGGACTAGTCACCATTCGCTGACACACGTTAAATTGTAGACGAGGATATTCCATACTGCAAAGCCTTGCGAATTTTTCAGATAACATTCACACAATTATTGCCTAAACCAAAAAAAGCATAGGCTTCCTTAATTAAGGATCTCCTTCTACAGAGACTACAAGATAAAATAGTTTATTGCAATCATATATCAAAAGCAGACGATTTCAGAAATGATGCAACACTAATTCCGGACAGTTGGGCTTTGGTTAACATTGAATAGAACAACTGCCTTAAAGTCCAATTCGTCTTCTTTTTCTTCTATTAAATTCTCAGAGGTTTGGAGTATAAGTGAGTGCATGCTTCCGCAATAGATTAAGGAAAAAATCCTAAGACATGCCTGACGATAAATCTACAAGCCCTACTGATCTAAGATCAAAAGAGTAAAAATGCGCATCATTTAGTAAAATGCGAAAATACGTTTAAGGAGAAAAATCTTTTGAAGGAAAATATTGAAATGTGCAAGTCGGGAGATAATTTATTACCTTCGTGTATGTTTTATTTAAGTCCTTGTGAATGTAGAAAAGCATGTTGAGCTTTAGGATAATTTTCGGATATTCAGAAAGTATCAACCATCTTACAATCAAAGGAAGCCGAATCGTTTTGATAAATATTCAAAGTAAGTTTCAAGCTGGCCTTCTTCAGCTTTTCCATGAGCGGGTCTCGTCTAGATAAACTTATTAACAAAACGCTATCTATAGATCGCTTACACCCCCTTTCACCCTATTACAACCACAAGGGTTGAGGGCTAACGCATAGCAAAGTTGCCAAGTAGTTAGGAAGCGCGGTTATCATATCGGTGCATATCGGTGTTCAATTCCCAGTGCGATGAACTGTATCTCAACTACGATTAGAATAGATGAAGCCATAGTGAACGGATTGGCCAGTAGATATGCATGCGTCCACCCTTTGTCTGTCTCCCTCTCGTCAACTCTTTCTAAACAGAGTTCCGCTGTGCTGATGCATACATATATTTATAAAATACTCATTTCGTCACAACGTTTGCAACACTCAAAATGAAGCTTCAGGGTTGTCTTAAAAGGTAAGCAGGCAGGTAGGTCAATCCGTGTACGTAATGTATGTGGTAAACCTTAGTATCGAGTTAAAGTCGGCGAAAACATTAGAATTCTCGCTCGCGGATTACTATTGGAATTGGTCCAAATCGATCAAAGAATAGGCGTACAATCTATAGAACAATTCTACATAGAGAATAGCATTTGTGCTACGGATTCTTTTAATTTGTCGAGATTTAAATAACGATTACAAAGAAATCGCACACATTGTATGTAATCATGTACTATATCGGCCGTGGTTTTATTTTTCATATTTCGAAAATATTTCCGTAATGACTTTGTCGCGATAAGAAAATTTTTAATTTGAAAGAAATAAGAATAAATGAAAATTTCTGACCAATCGAATATGGTGCACCGTTTGATTAAGGTTTAAGGATAGACACACTGACGGCTTTACTAAATTAAAATTCTACACATCTTAGGGTATAGTTAAAAAAAAAATCGTATCATTTGTATTAGAGGAAAACTTTATATAGAATACTTACACTTCTATCCACCAGGGGAGTTTTAAATAGCGGATGATTTTGCAATTCTTGCGATAGATTCATTTCGGATGAGCATAAAGAGCTTGCGGGACTGATTGCCGGTGATGGTGTCATTTGATTGCTGAGTCTATGGGGGTTATTATTAGTTATAAGTAGGGAATGGCCATTCGCTTGAACGTGTGAACTGGAACTTGATAAAGCCAATGAAGTAGGTCCGCGTCTCAAATATTGATTTGCGCAAATAATCTCATCTTTTGGCATATATTCAATGCAGCCAGTATGCGCAGCAATTTTGTTACCGGTGCCGGGGCGTTTATTAAATACTGGTGAACTGGGAGCAGAATGTGGGCCCAAGATAGATTTTATATGATTGCCATCGAGTCGATCGTGTTGGGAATTTGAACTGAGATGAGAACGAAATTGCGAATTGTGCGGATGTGGTGGCGTTATATCACGAAATTTCGATTTAAGATCTTTATACGCGTGCTTAGCGACCCGGGAACTTTCCTTAACCTAATTTAAAAAAGAATTAGAAACAATTACGTGATTTTCAGAAACACTTTATGATATTTATTTTTATTATTACACAAAAGCAAATAGAAAGATAGATAGAAAGGAAGCAATAGCTTAATACTTATCAACAAATAGAAGGAAAATACAATTACGTAATTGGATATCTTAATATATTTTCTAAATATGTATAAACAAAGTAAAACCACTCACCGATTTAACAGCAGACTTAACAGCAGGATTAGTCTGTAATAATAATAATGGATACAATTTTTTTGTTGGGCGTTGCAAACAATTAGGTGCAATCGTAATATATTATAATTAATAAATGAGCATTTTTTTAAATTTTTTTTTTTTTTTTTTTTTTTTTTTTATGATTATGAATGGATTGGCAAAGCAAGCGTAAACGGTTAAAACCCATTTATAGATATTTATATAAACACCGTTGTTGGTTCATAAGATGGGTAGCGTGTAAACAAGTTGGAATCCGCATACATTTTAGAAAAAGAAGAAAAAACAAAAACAATTTGTTTTTCTTATTCAAATAATTTGCATTTCCAAAAAAAAAAAAAAAAAAAAAAAAAAACATTTACATATATAGTTTACTACTTTAAATAGATTCGTGCAAAATAAAGTTAAAGCAGAGATATAACAGTGTGTTGAAAAGAGAAGAAACCCACCCCCTTAACACGTATTAGTGAAGAAGAAAGAAGATATTAAAAACGACTTGAAAGAACCACTTAGAATAAGAATAAGGGAAATACCAACTTTTTGTTTGCTTTTGTGCAGATGGGAACGTTTGAAAAAGTTGAATGCTGTTATCATTATGTTAAGTTATTTTATTTTCTCCCATTTCCTTTCTCAAACGTTTTACAAATTTGTAATTGTGTAAGTAGTTTTCTTAGAAAATATCGTTGTGTAATCAAGCCCACCCATATGAAACTGTAAAAAGAGTTAAATAAAATTTAGTTAAAAGAAAAAAAAAAAAAAAGAATGATATAGAAAATAAAATTATTAATAAAAAATTAATTTATTAAAACGGATAAAAAACAAAAATTTCTAACAAAAGCATACATATGTTAAAGGCTCAATGATTTGTGTATTAAGTACGTTATTATGATGACTTTCGAAGATAAATTCCGCGCAAGTTAGAACAATTCAACGTCTTTTCTTTTTTTTTTCTGAATAACCGCGTTTATGAATAACTGTGACACAATAGAAACCTTGTTAAGGAGCAATAAATAAAACATAATCATCATACAGTCAAGACGCCTTCTTTCCCAAAAATGATTTCAAACAAAAGTTTGAGAATTACCTTCGCCTAGGCTGAGTTATTTCCCAATATTACACACCTGCCAATCCGATTCGGTCTTGCGGTCGATGTGAATGATATGCTTTACGATATTCTTTAAAGGAATAAAAAAACTTGACATGAGCCAGTGCGAAAGCAAAACTTTACTACGCAAACACTTTTCCAATTTATCACTTACGGGCGCTTGGCACCTGTTGATTGAGCAATAAAATGCCAAAAATCTTTACGGTACACACTGGTGCAACCATTTCTTTACCAAATAATCATTTCATGCTTGCAAATGCCGCCTTATTGAAGAAACGCAGGCCACTGCGTCGAATATCATGTAAAAACACGGTGACCAATAATATTGGATACTGATAGGTAGATGTCGCCTCTAACAAAAAATCCACACTATTTTCAGAATCATTAAGCACCGACTATAAAAATGTCATGTCACTTCTGTACGAGCTACAAATGATTTAATGATGACGAATGCAAAAATCTGAATTTCCGTTACTACTTGAACATTGCTTTTTAATGGGGAGAGTACCGTTTAATGCGGCACTCAACACTGATTTGAAAAGTGTTATAATAGCTCTTCTCTGTCGCAAAAAACAATTGTATTGGTTTGCTGATTTTAAACGAAATCGTACGGGCATCCACGGAGCTGAACGTAGCGGATGCCCAGAAGTGATGCTTACATCAGAAAACATCAAAAAAGTCATAAAAACTATTCTCGATAATCGAAAAATGAAATTGCAAGAAGTAGATGATATCCTAAAAATTTCCAAAGTTTGAAAATTCCGTCGTTTACTTACAACGGAAAAAAGCGTACGGTATTGCAAGTCGACGGCTAAGATGGCCATATTGCTATCCTATCCAAAGCGTTCTTCAATGAATACGATCTTTGAAAGATTCGAATGAAATGATGAGGTAGAAATTGAAGCGTGTTTGGAACATCTTGACAGATATTTCAATAAAAGAAATGATCAAAAAACGTTGAACTGGTTGTATTGCCCTTGAACGAGATTTACTTGATGAATAAAATTGACAATTGTTGTAAAATTGCCCGAGGTTGTTGTAAGGTTAATGTAATAAAATTATTTTGATTTTAAAACCTCGTACAATTCACAATTAGACCGCTTGTCATTACTGAAAAATAGAATAAACTTAATAAAAAGTTCATTCAAGATGCCCCTCGATGAACTTAAATGCTATGTTGAGCTCTTTTTATTGCTACTTTAGCTGTTATTCGAATCTTGAACGCACCTGAAGGACATAATAACGATAAAATATTTGACTTTGGCCAGTCCATCTTAAAAAAAAAAGAAGCAAGTGACGATAGCCTTGATTGCTACGGCTCACCCCCCCCCCCCCCCCCCACTTATTATCAAAGAATTTAATTTTCTCTTCTTGACATGGACATAGAGAGAAGTTTAAATTTGGGCGAAAAAGTGTCGCTGTTTTGTTACGGCAGTTATCTACTAGCGCGAAGGAATATGGACAATGAATATACCTGGAAACTGGATTCATTGTTGCTCATTATTTTACTACACAAACGACGACAATTCTTCAGATGGTTTTTAAATAGGTAAAGTAATAATATTCATATCTTTCCAATCTGTCAGTCGATTCGGTTGGTTTCTAAATTTAACCTACTGACAAGGTGGCCAAGAATCTATTTACTATGAGAACCTCGGTGATCTCTTGTGCTTGTGCTTACGTGTGTTACCAATATTTACGTCTATGTGATGGGTATAAAAAATATGCGAAAAAATACGAACACGCATTAAGTAAAACTTAAAAATAAAAATTTTTTCTAGCAAGCCTTCACAACCATTAGAAATGAACGATTAACACAACAAGACAACACAACGAGCAGGAGAAGCAAGCCAACAAAGTGTTAAAGCGTATACAATCCAAATGTATCATAAAATATTAAAAATATTAAAATTTGTTAAAAAAAAAAGACGAAAACTTAAAAATACAAAGGATAGGAATTTAGTCGCATTAGAGCCGCATTAGAAGTGATAAATAAAGAGTCACAACAAAGAGCGTTACTTTACGTTTAGAAAACCCAAACCCAACTATTGAACCATTTGAAGCCTTCAAACATTTTTAATATATGTATATATAAATATATACTATTTTTTTAATATGCAAATTTAGACTAAAGTATATTTAAAACAACGTACCTTTTCTTTTAATTGATAGAAACGACCACGTTTTTTCAATTTCTCAGCATAACGAACCGTTTCTTGTTCGAATTCATCGGAAAATCCCAGACCGGTGTTCATCATTTCCAAACGTTCGTCGATGAATTGTTGAAATATTTGCAAATCCATCATTTTGGTGAGGAACGGTCTGAGGTGCGATGGTCGTGACTCAATGAATTTATCTCGATTGAAGGTTTTGCCCGTTTCACGGAATTCAACGGCATCACGATAACCGCCGATAAGTTGTACTAATACACCCAAAAATATTTTCGAGACCCGATCACCCATATGCTGATTTGAATGACTGAGATACTTTTTTAATTGTGAAACTATCTCGGCAGGCATATCTTGAACATCGTGGAAAGGACTATCAAAAATTTTAGTATCACAGTTTAATATAACCACTTCACCCAATTCCTCGGGCATCATCTAAACATATGAAAAATGCGATTAGTTTAATAAGTCAACAAAGTAACATATTATTATTTAAACACATACGGTTTCTAGCACTCTCTGCGGCACTCCAATTAGATAAGGCATGGGAGCACTTAAATAGTCTTTAAGTTTCATAGGTAATACTGGTATGAATATATGTTGCCAGACCATAGGATAAAGAAACGCATTGGCTGCCTGAATACAGGACGATAAACGATCTAAACGTCTCGAAGTAAAAATGATACGTCTTTCTGCCAGCATCGCCGCAAACACAGCAATCATATTCTTTGGATCCACGAAATTGTAATATAAATTTAGATTATGCTAAAAAGCGAAATTGAAAACAACGCGATTTTAATGTAAACATTGAAGAGGGTTGTATGTGTACACTTACATTTTCTGGTATGCTAGGTAATTGGAATTGTTTAGGTCGCTCGAATACAAATTGCTAAAAAGAGAATTTTTCTGTTTTTTTAAAAAACGACAACATAAGCAAATAAATCAAAGGAAAAGTACTCACACTTTGCCCACCGTTATATATCAGTTTCAATTGGCAACCCAAATCGGGAACTCCACTATTGTATACCTCTGCGAGAAACTGACGAAATTCACTTTTATTTAATCGCCTCACTTCAGCCAATACCGTCAATAATCTCAGGAAAGTATCATGCCAAGGCAGGAGTGTTATAATAACCATGGTGGATAGGCTTTTTGGATCATGTCGGCAAAATCCAAAACGCCATTTCGAATCATCCGTGGTCAGAACAAACGAGTAGGATTGTACGGATTCACTGTAAGAAAATTTTTCAAACAAAAAATATAGCTTTGCGGAGTCACTCTTTGAATTTTCTTTATGAAAAAGATTACACAAATTTCAGTTACCCCTTGACAAGGATGAATAAGAGAGGGAGAGAGCGAGGTAGATAGATAGATAGATAGATAAATAGATAGATAGAGAGAAATAGAGAGAGAGGCAGAAGTAGAAGATGTTTTATGACCATCGCTAATCACGCAAAACATCAATGTCCACGATGTTCAAATTCGATCGTTTTCACCTCCCTCTACACAATAAAACAGTTTTCCATTTAGTACTATTAAGTTATTTAGTGTATACAGACGCTGATCATGGAACGCTCAAAATTGCATTTTCGACATTCTCCACTTTTGTTGTTTGATTTGAAGAAATCTGCTGCCGAAGCCCATCAAACACATTTAGAAGCTTATGATGATGTTGCTCTACCATAACCCAATTGCCGGTTTTGGTTCCAGTTGTTTAAAAGTGCTGATGAATCAACTGTTTCTAGGTGTTTACATGCGATGGAAAGATGCAACGTTTCGATATCGCGACTTCGTTGCTTGCCTATCAAAAAAGGGAGTTTTCTGTGCCGTATTGTGAGTGGTGGTGAACAGTGTATTTAATCGCGCAATCCCAAGAGCACAAGGTTATTGCTTATAGCGAAGAGGAATATTTATGGCCATAGCGTTTTGATGTGCCTATGGTGGCATTAGTAAGCTGTAGTGTGTTACGAGCCGCTAAAACCAAATGAAACTGTTGCTGCAGATGTCTACCGACGTCAATTAAACAAATTGAACGATGTATTCCAAAAAGATCAAAAATAGCGGCTAACAGACCACACGTTGCAAAAGTTCTTTAAAGTTACACTGTTGCAGCTCAAATGTGAGGCACCAGACTTCTTCTGGTTACTGCCTGTTCAGATCCATGACGCATGGCTTGCCAGGCAAGCGGTTTCGAAATGCTAAAGAAGTGCGAAAATGGGTCGATAATTGACTCACTGGCATACTAATATCATCCTTTTGACACGGTACCGCCATATTGCCGCCAAATACTTCGGTTAGTAAATAAAGTACCAATTTTTTTCAGTAATAAATGGCTTTTCCAAGTGAACAAAATAACCAAAATACATGCAAGCACCTAATGTATTATTCTAGAATTACTTAAATTGATGATATTTGGCCTGCCCACATTTACCAAACAAACCTAACAATCCGTGCCCCACAATTGCAAAATTTTAGCTTTTTATTTAAATAAATCTCTTCATTTAAACGTCAAATTGTACCAAAGGTTCTCACCAAAATTCCAGAAAAGCATATGCCTATGTGCATATGTATAAAGCATATGTATGGCGAAATATGTAAATATGGCGTTCAGTTTGGACTATCGCTTGTAAAGTGGTGCGTAGTCGCATAAAAGTATGATTTAAAGATCTATTTTACAGTCAAACATAGTGTACCAACCAGCCGTAGTGGCCCAAGCCTAACGTAATATTAGGGACACGATAAATTTACTTTCCTTAAATTTACCAACGCGAAGATCCATTTGCAACGACACTTGATATGTGTAGGTGAAAGTAACGCTATACACAAAAACTTCATTTTTATGCTCTGCACCAGTTGCGGCATGCAAAGTTTGTATGGATGTGCGCAGCATTCAAAAGTACTTCAGATAAACTAATCTTTCATTATACCAATTTGGGCTTGCCTGTCCGTTTCCTATCTATGCGTCCTTGCGGTTAATGTACAGGTTGTACTTGTTTGTAGAATTTGTTACGCTGCCGTGTTTTAGCGAAAGAACGTACGCTTCTGAAGTTAGATTAGATCGGATCATTTTTACGGCTGGCTTTATAAAACGTTCAATAAAAAAAAAAGATACATTTAAAAATTTCAATTGCGAAAATCATAGGCAAATGGTATTTAGTCGTGCCACACAAATGGGTCGGATGGAACCATTTTTTTGATTCCTTTCCATACAAAATCTTAGTTTTTCTTAAGAAGAAGCCTTTGTTTAATTTTCATTTTTTTTATTTCAAATTTTGATCTGCAATAGCGAAATTCTGGCGTGTTAAGTTCGGTTCACATAGTTGTGTTTTTGGGCCAACCTTTTGAAAAGTAACCCTTTATAGAGTGCTAAGGTCTGTTGTTTTATATTTTATAGCGAAAATAGTTGAAGAATAACGAATTCTTGGGCGAAAGGGTTAGTTTTAAGGAAATTGGGTAACGTCGGTTGAAGTTTTGCAACCTCTCCCGTTTAACTATTTCCCTGAAAATTGGTCATTTATATGGCAATGAGGCATGATTTTTAGTATTTCACGATGAAGAAAGTTGAAAACTTTCATTAGACGAAATGCTGTAGCGTGTCGGCTGTGTTCTATTGCTATAACGTTTTAATCTGTTTCATTTTGCAGTGTGCTGATGCAGAAAATGTACTACAACGTGGTTATAGAAGGTGCAATAAACTTGGCACATTGGCCATCTTTACTTTTACGATCCGCTCAAAAATATATTGAATTTCGGCTGTCTGCATATAACTGAAACGCAACTTGGACGCAAATAATAAACGTAGTGAATTATTAGTTACTTTAACGCAAACTTAAAGTATAAAGAAACAGTGAGTAATCCCTGATTTAAAGGAATAAACCTATCGTTTATGCTCCAACAACTGAATGGGCAAGCGTCCGGGTAAGCGTATATCTTTCTAACTAGGAACTACTGCCAACGACCGAGTCGGTAATAGAGGTCTCTATATAATATAGCCACTCTACCATTTCCCAGTTACTGGAAGGGCGACACTGCTGTTATTAATATTTCTGTATAAAAGAGATTTCAAAGTCTCCGTAACTGTTTCAATTATTCTAAACATGAAAATGAGGACAACCTTCATTGTAAATTGGTACTGATCGAACATATTGAACAAAATGCTCTAAAAATTCAGCTAATTTCAACTTCAAAAAGGGTAAGCGAATGTAGATAACATAGGATGTATGATGATATGTTTCCCTAAAATGCTCCTTGAAGTGACGGCATTTATAAAAGGTGAGTGTGTTTGTAGAAAACAAGTAAGAATGTTATCTATAGTCGGGCATGGTCGACCATATTACATACCTTGCACCACTTCGCCTATTTCGGCCACTCATTCATCTTAATAATAATACACACAAGAATTATATTATTATTAATTTTATGTAACTGCATAACTTTCATGAAAGCCTACCTATTGGAGGATACTCAAAGAGTCAACTAACGCGATTTAAATTTATCAAAACACATGACTTACTTGTCAAAAATGTTATTATTTCTCAGTTGCTTCCGTCATAACAAGCCGCGAAATGGACTTTATCGCCATAGAATGCCTCGCTTTAACAGTACGGACTTCCAAAGTAGGCTTACGTGATACAAATTCTGTGTGTTTAATTTTCTAAAGACCAATGTTCGTCATAAAACGTTAAAAGCTTACTTTTTAGCATACAAAGGCATTAGAACTCTTATATGAGTTGGGATCCAAAGAACAGTCTTGTGTGGATCAAACTCGGTATGGTTAGTTTTTATGTGAAATTATTCGTGTGAACGAACTTTCGTCAAGAAGTATGAAAAACTAGGCCTCTTTTCCAAAAATGTGTATTCAGATCCCGTGGGGACGATTGGATTTTATGGTAAAGAGTTCCATGCGAATCAAAGCCTTCACACCGATTCGCTCAAATACTATTGTGAAACGATTTTTATTGTGAAATTCTAAAACGTAGACTATTTATGAGGCGTGGTTGAAGGAGTGGTTCAATCCGAACAATTTTCAATAGCGATCGTCCTTGGTCGACACGCGTCGGTGTATCATATTTCTGAAAAATTGCGAGCTGTAGTTCGAACATAAGAGAAAACTACGGACATCATTTAGCAAGCGATTCTGAATCGATCAGTGCTGAATCTATCTCAAATCCTCCTGGCTGCTGCACACGTCACATTTAATACACCAAACAATGTACCACAAAAATTTATGAAATGTATAAAAATCTGGCAATTATTGATATGTGGGAAGCTTCTTAAAAACGGTTTATAAAAAACTGCTAACTTTACGTTTAAGGAATCAGAGATAAGGATAATTCTCAACAAGTGTGAATTAAACAAAGTATTTACAGAAAATGAACGAAATTGGATGTAAACATATGTAACAAATTGCACAAACAAGTGTTTGAATGCTTATAAGCGGAAATATTACATGATTACATTTGGAAAGCAGAGTATGTTACGTATGAGATGTACATAGTTTATCTAAAACTGCTACAATCAAAAGACAAATCATAATTCCAGCAAAACCAGGCCAAATTAATTTATGGCTAGATAAAATGGATAGAAAATGGGCAGGCACTATATGCAGAAATAATATACACTCGTCTGATTGGGAATTTGTTCCATATATTTTTTTGCAAGCAGTTTTTTTTTGCTTTTCTTCGCGTCAATCAAATGTTATATGCATCTTAAGCTGCGCTGGTATGAAATCATTGGCAAGTGTGGTACGAAGACGAATCAAAACAAGTAAAAGCATTATAGCGGTGCAGGGCACACCATAACATACCCTACACTACCTTGCGGCTCTTGATATAATGATTTTTCATAATAAGGCTTCATATGCAAAGTGATTGAAAAAGTGGACCGGTACGAACGATTTTCAATGGCGTTCGTCCCTGGACCAAAACAGATGAGTGTATTAAACTTACCAAAGAATCTCAAAAATTGCGGTTTATACCTTGAACACAGGGAAACAAGAACATTAGACGGGCAGACAAGCTTTGATCGATTCAGAAAGTAATGCTCGATCGCGATAATAAAAGGTGGATCTATCCCTAGTGATGTGAGGTATGAAAACGGACGTCTTCCAAACACTTATTTCTCAATTTTTCTTGGGGACTCGATTTAAATTTGATAAATTAACTTGGGCTAAAATTCTAAGCAAATACCGTCGGACATCCGTGACATAGAAAAATATAATCATATTCTAAACGGGAAAAGATGCATTTAACTACAAGCCACCATCTCTATGTGATGGATACAAAAACGTGTATATCATTGTTGGGATTTTTTTCTTCCATACAGGGCTATTTATATAGACTCTATAGCATGCTAAGTTTATATATAAAATGTTTGTGATCAAAAAAAATCTTTATAAGTTACGAATAACCATAGAGTCAATTTGATATCATTGGCATAAAAAAGGGATGAAATCATGTCAAGAATATATTTTGAAATTTTCGTTTTCGATCTTTTATTAGGAGAAATATATGAGAAAGAAGGAGAGAAAAATAGAAAGAAAATAAGTGGGGAAAATTTGCTTTTCTTTGCTGACTTGTATGGCTTCACGAATTTTCGCAGTAGACAGAAAGGGATTAAATCAAATTATTTTGATTTTGTGACGGTATCAAATAGTTTACTCACTAATACCCACTGAATGATACAAACGATGTAATTATTCCTATCATTGATTTTAATACATAAGTCAATCAATGCCATTCGCTATGTCCAAAATATTTAATTGATTTACTGAAGTTTGTTTTTGTGTATTAATATAAAATATCGGCTAATTGAATAATAACTTGACGTTAGACAAGCGCGTTCGCATTAATGCAGCTTTTCTTCGCTTAATGTTAGACAAACAACTAAGCTCTCATGTTTTCCTGCGATGCAACATCATATGCTCAAATGAAAGAAACGAATGAAATATTCATAGATCATAATATCGGCTTTTTCTATTTTCAGAATAAAAATGGAAGTTTATATGGTGCGCATGCGAAAAAACGAAGGGAAACGGCGTTGTCAGTATCTATTGCATCGACGCATGGGCGTTGTAAGCATGTCCTTTAACCGGTTTAGGTCATTTTCAAATCCTTTTGCAAATTCTTAGGAGGTATATTCACTTTTGCGAACGGAAAGACACCCATACCATAGACACTATACAGTTGGGCAGACCGACCCATGGACAGAAATGCAAAAGTGAATTCCAAATTTTAAAACTGGCTAAGAATTTATATACTTTATAAGGTTTTCGGCGGATAGTCTATGC
The DNA here is from genome assembly GCA_000688715.1 of Glossina pallidipes. Classification (NCBI taxonomy): domain Eukaryota; kingdom Metazoa; phylum Arthropoda; class Insecta; order Diptera; family Glossinidae; genus Glossina; species Glossina pallidipes. The sequence continues at coordinate 136,417 of KK499794.1, read as the reverse complement.
GCGTTATAAAGATATTGAAAAAAAAATTGAATTTTATATACGAAAATGTTGGGTACACGTGATCAATTTTTTCCGTATTTGTACTGGTACTGCAGCATCGCCCGTAGACCATACGTTCACATTTTTTTGTAAATTTTTCTGTTATAGTTTATGAGTAATGAGCACAAAATGAGTTTTTTATTTCTTTTGAAAAACAGAGGTGCCCTCAGTTTACGTAGCGCTGTGGGCGTGTCCTTCGATCGATTTGGCCCATTTTCAATAACAAGCTGCGTGCAAGAACTTCCAATGTTTCTGCCAAATTTGAAGTCGATAGCTCCTATTTTGGGGCCAGGAGGGTGTTTACGACAGACATTACGCAGACAGGCAGACGGACACATAAAAGGGATCTGCAGCAGATATCTTCAATTTTGCGACCACTAGTACGTGTACCACAAAAATTTATAGACAGATGGGCAAACAAGCCTAGGACGGTTCACATTTGATGCTAATCAATGATATGTAGACTTCATAGCGACTCTGAGATTTCCTGCTTGGCGCTGCAAATGTTTTAACAAAAAGATGAAATTTCAATATTTTATAATATTGAGTAGGTGCGGCCGATTTTTTTCATTTTTTTACCAATGCAGCAGAACGAGCCATAGAAGGTACATGGAAACATTTATTGTTGTGTCTGTTGTTGTGGTTTATTAGTAACAAAGAAAAAAACAAATTTTTTTTAATTTTAAAAAGTTTGTAGCATCTGAGAAACATCAAATTCTAAGCTGGCTTAAGCAAGTCCGCCGCTGTCCGTCTGTATAATGTCTCTTGCAAACATTCTCCCGGCCCCAATACTAAACCTATAGTTTTCAAATTTGGTAGGAACATTGGAAGTTCAGCACGCGGATTGGTATCAAAAATGAGCGAAATCGGTCAGCGGAGACATATAGAGCATTACGTAAATTGAGAAAACTGTTGTTTCTTAAAAGGGAAAAAATAGTTCTTTGCTCATTATTCAAAAACTACAGCAGATAAATCTATAAAAACTTCAACGCATATTCTATGGGCAGCACTCTAGTACTTGTACTAAAATGGACCAAATTTGCCACACCTACTCAAGATTATAGTGTAGCAATATTTAGATTTTTGGGTGTAAACTTCTATGGCGCCTCCCTCTGTTCGCCTGCTTAACTGTGTAGTATATGTTGTAATCATTTTCCCGTTCGATCAGCGATAAATTCGCCAAAGAATTTAAGTATGACCAAAATTGATCAAAGGACATGTCTATAACATCCATGCGCCTATGCAACTGAGAACACTTTCGTTTCCCCGTTTTTTGCTCGTTACTCGTAACTACGGCGGATACGCGATATACATTTTTTGCTCATGTAATCTTCGCAGGTAAGATGTAATCATAAAATAATTTTTTTTGCGGATTACTAGTGAAGTGTTTGACATTTATGTAGAGTTTCATGTCAATGCACTCAATTGCGGCAGACCTACAACACGTCCTTTTGTAACCATGCAAAAGTTTCGTTTCGTTTTTAATATGTTTGTGGAACAATGATTTCTGATTACCAAGACGGGTGACCGGAAGCCACCGACCAGACGAGTCACTATTATGCAAAAGATGAAGCACCAAACTCGTTCAAAAGTCAAGATCGTGTTGACAGATTCTTTTTTTGATACCGCAGCGTTGCGTGTATTTAAGCGGTATGGAAGAAAAGAAATTCACTTTATTTTTCGATCAAAGTACTTCGATCAGCTGACACTTGGATTATATGATCATTGTTGACGATCCCTAGACAAACTACGTCCATATTGAAGTGACAACTATTCATAAATGATCCTAAACCAGATATGAATTCGTTATTTTTGATTATGTATATCGAACTAATAACTTAATCTCGAAGACATTAACCCCGGACGTGATAGTAGTTTCTAAATAGGGGCATATAAGGCAAATCTCCATAACTTAAATTTCGTTCCTTCCTTATAAGTTCTAAAATGTAATTATTATTATTATTATTATGATAAATTTAGCCAGAGAATAAAATCTAAGACCAAAGTCTTAAAGCACTAATATATAAGGCTTTCGGTTTTGTTAAAAACTCTAATACACTTGAGATTTGAACCCACGACCATTAGATTGCTAGTCGAGACTTTTGCCTACTCGGCCGCTCAGGCGGATTTTAAAACGTAAACATGCCCTGAGTGTCTGTTTTTTGGTGATCAAGTGCACGTCACGCCACAGTTCCGAGAAAATTCAAAACATAGAAATAAAAAAAAAAATAAAATAAAACTGCGTTCGCTTTCTTAGTTATTTATGTTTACTGAACTATAATTTATTCGATTTTTTTATTTTCTCCACGCATGCATGAAAAATAATCACCAAAGTGTGGACGTAAAACGACAAACAATGCATAGCATTTGTTGATGAAGTTTATAGTTTTTCTTGTTTAAACAAATAATTCGTAAATGAAAGTTAATGAGCAAAAAAATTATATTCGGTTGCTAACGAATCTTCTACACTCGGCACCATCACAAAAAAGAAATGAAAAAAAAGAAAAATTTAACGTGCCGTAGGATCATGCAAAGGAGGATCATTCTTGAGATTATGTTTAAGTCATTTTATCCCTTTTTATCTGTTGTAGTTTGTGAGGAGTGAGCTTTGAAAGTTGAGGCGAACTGTGAGCATGCTCTTCATCCGAGCTGACATATTTTTCATATTGATCTGTCGGCAAGCTCTTCCAAATTTGAATTCAATATCTCAATCTTTACGATCAGCAAGCAAGAATGTTTCCAGGGGCAGACATGGATTGGTGGTTGAATATGTGCATGTTGTTATAGGAGTTCCGAAGTTCCTTTTTTTTTGCTACAAACGTTTTGATAAAATCAATACAACTCAAATCTCTCGATGGTTGGTAAAAAAATATGAATAAACAAAACAAAAGCAAGCGAAAACTCTATAGTCGTTATATACCCCCTAACACGCTACTATTATTCATGTAACGACTTTTCAAAATGAAGCATTTTATGGGAAGAAGTCGAAGTCGTGGTCCGATCCGAAGCATTTTCAATGGCATTGATTAAAGAGAGACAAACTTGATCGGCCTACCATTAAATTCTCTACACCACTTCGTTCAATACAGTGATTGATATAAAGACTTTTCAAAATAAGGCGCTACGTGGGAAGCTGTTGGAGATGTAGCCCGATCCGAACCGTTTTCAATAGTGTTCGTATCTAGGTCAAAGCAGCGCTATTACATCAAATTTGATCAAAGTGTCTCAAAAATTGCGGCCTTTAGGCTGAAAACAAGACATGCAGAGGCGAAGACAAGCTTAGATCGAAAGATCAGAAAATTTTTCAGCAGCGGTTTTCTCAAGTTTTTCTTGGCGTTGTATATATCTCCACAAACTTAATACGCCTTTCTGCCACAAGTGGTCTAATGTATAATAAAAAAAGTTTTAATGCACATTATTAGATAAGTAGCAGAGCAATTTCTGAGTACTAAAGACTTACAACTAAAGACATATAAGATACAAGTTTGCACGTATGAATCACACTCTGTTGTATAGTATGCTAAGTATTAAAGTGGCATTCACCTTTGACTGGCAGTAATACGTTTACTCGTAAACAAAGAATTTTTACACAGTTAACCATATGCAATACCGTATGTCTACCTAATGATAATTAATTAGGTGTGTAAAGTATATGCAGAAATCTAAATAGCTTGAGAGGCTCGTGTTAGTCATCGAATTATTGTCAGGGTATTATAAAATAGAAAAATCAACATTCAGTTGAACGAAACGAAAACCAATCGGAATGTGTGAAAATCAACTAAACGCGTTCTGTTGACGAAGCACAGACCTTAGTGAATTTCCTCGAAAAAGTTAAGGCTATTTACGTGCGAGGATGGAATGAGAATAAAAAACATTCACCATACGTTACACTAACCATGGGTATTACGATGGAGCGTAGCTATACAGTTGCGTCTTTATGTAACATTTTCTGGCATTTTTGAGTAACATTTTTCCTTTTTATTATTCAACAGAGTTCTCGGTCTGAATTGAGTTACATCCTTCGCTGACATTCTGGGCAACATGTACAAGAAGCGCACGATTTCTAGGATCCGACTGATAACGGTAACATTGATAATTTTCTTGTTATGCTGCGTAACGCTTTCCTTTCCACAGCTACAACAGATGAATGCGGCGAGTAATTGATGCGTAATTTGCGATTTTCGACTAAAAAACTTTTTGTTGACATTTTCGTCAGTACTCATTTTTGCACCGATGCACCGAGTGCCCTGTCTGTCACCTACAACCCTGTAATACGTCTTCTACATACCCGATTTACCTTTCCAACCTAGGGAACCATAAGTAAACGACAATATTTAAATGCCTTAGTTAAAAAGAAAGCTCGTTTTAGTTTAGATGATATCGGAGAAATTTCTCTCCGCTTTTACAATAATAATACGTTCACCCTATATAGAACACCAGTACCATCGCAAAATATTTTCAATACATTTCTACAGGTTTTTGTAGCATGTGCGTTGGAATTCGCGCAAACTACAGTGCCGTAAATGAATAATGTGCACGGCGCGTCTCACTTGATCATCTTTGTTTTCATTCATTCAGTGATAGAAATAGAGAGGCAAATATGCGTCACATGAATGTACGCATACTTCTTGAAAGTTGTTGCAACCGGAACAGACAGAACTTTGCGGTAGTCCCAATGTATTATTTTATCGAAATGTATTCTAACTAAAAGAAGAAATATGCGTAACGCAGCATGACATTCTTCAAAATATCTCGCTGTTTAATCAAAAAAAAAAATAAATAAATAAAAAAAAAGAAAGCAAATAAATATAAAGGCAAAACCTTTAAACGACACCAATTTTCCCATTAAACAAGAAATTTGATCCGCTTTTATTCAATTTTATTTGCAGTTTTTCATAGAAAATATCCGCAGCATGTTTGAGGTGAAGAACGATAATCAGGTAATTGCTAAACAAATTATGAATTTTCATTGAATCATTTAAGACAAAACATGTCTGCATGTGTATATGTATATACACATATATAATCTTTCAATGATAAGAACGCTAGCGGAAGTGAGTCATCAAAGATCTTTGATCTCTAATGTCTGGCCAAATTTATATCATTTTCTTTACGTAGAAATTTAAATTAGCTCCGCACATTTATATATAACAATGAATTTCTTTTTTCTTAGTGAAAAAGCCACTTGATACCGTACTTATGATATCTTTTTCTGTAAAAAACTACTACGCAATAAAATGAAAACAAATGAAAAAATAAAAAAAACACTACACTTCCGCAAATTCACTTATTTTCAGTTTTCTCTTTGCAAATTTTTTTTCGTGTTTCTTTTCCATGAAGTAATAAGGAATCTTGGTTGCTCACTCTTTGAGATAAGTATAAGAAGAAAGAACGTTTCCTCCTTTTTTTGTTAGAACAATCGAATTGATAATAAAGTTTTATTACACCATTTGATTATTAATCGAAAGGAATTAACATAAATATCAAATGCGAATTGATATTTGAAATAGTATGTGCACTTTCCACATATATATATATATGTATATACATGTAATACTATGCTCAAAGATTAAGATCAGTACTCAAAGCTAAATTGCGCGTGTATATCGAATATCAGGAATTTCTTTTTTTCCAAATTATCAACACTGTAACAGATATCTGTACCAAATTTCACATTAGCGCCAGGTTTGCAAATTGCGCTTGCGTTTGTACGATGAAAAAATTATTTTTTCGGATTTTTACAACCAGCGATTTTGTTGAGCAAAGAAGTTGCATTAAATTTTGTTTACGAAACAAGTTCCCAAGTTTCAAAATGTTTAGAATGTTGAAGAGAGTCTATGGCGAGCGGACTTTGACATCGAAGAAAAATATTTACAATTGGTATGAACAGTTTAAAGAAGGCCCAGAGCTGGATGAAAACGAAAAGCATTCCCGACAACCACCAAACTTTGCCGATGAAAGTCAAAACAAATCAAAGATCCGGTGCTTGAAGGCCATCGATTAGGGATCTTGCTAACCCTATTGGCATTTCAAACGAATCAGTCAACAATCTTTTAGAAGATATTTTGGGTCTGAAACGCGCCAAATCTCATACCGCAATTTCCGCTTTCCTAAACTGAAAAGATCACTGGGGGGCAACGTTTCACCTCGATTGGAGAGGTACATGCTGACTCGCAGAAAGCTTTGGAAGTCATTCCGCGAATCGACTATAACAACTGTTTCGAGGATTGGAAAAAACGTTGGCGTAAATGTGCATCACCCTCAGTGATTACTTTGGAAACGACTAGATAGCTTTAAAAAAAGTGTAATTCAATTGGTCTAAATTTTTGTGTTGGAATTCTTTTCTCACAATTACAGTTGAAATGTAATCGCCGTGTAGTCTTTTATAGGTTCAACCTAGAAAAGGCACCGCCGAAAATGGTGAGAATGTTCATATAATTTATGATGACCAGGATCACTTTATTTCCTTTAATGAACCAAAATCAGTATCCGTATGATCAAGTTCAAAACTGCATATAATGCATGTGTATACAGTGTGCTTGATGCACGCACATATGATGATGACGTACGGTTAAGCATAAAGCTTGCATTGCATCACTGTAATAATGCGCTGCAGTAGTGCACGCACATGGTCAACTTTTGTCTCTGCTAAATCAATTTGCACGTACAAGCAAAACGGGGACGTTAATATAAACAAAACAAAAAGTCATGGTTGGTAATTCAAGCAACAAGACGTAATCTTAATGCGAATATTCAATTTTTTATTAAAAAAATAATTTCCTTTTGCAACGGATATCTTCATATAGAGCATTTTTCAAGAAAGGCGCCTAGATTTTTTTGCTTTTTTTCCTACGGAAAATCCAATTGAAAATGACCAAAGTGCAAGCAATCATAAAAGACGTCATTATAGTAAATGAATTGCAAATGAAAACGTTATACAGTCACGTATTACAGTACGTTATCTCTCCCAGTTCTTAAAGCGAATTTAAAATAAAAAAGTAAAAAAGTAATATTCGTCGGCCGTCGAATCCCGCACACCCACCACCGTGTTTTTCGCATTCTACTCTCCAAGTTCTTTCATTTGATACCAATATCGCTGGTGTTCTTAAGAAAAAATTAATCCATCAAGCCGCGATGTCTACCGTATTCATTTCAGAAATAACCCATTTTTAAGCAGACAATATATCTTCATTTGAGGAACCTATAAACGTCTTATTGCGTTATCATAAATAAGCTCAAAAAGTGAACAAAATAACATTTCACAGTCTACAGTCGTTTATTCAATTTTCAAAATAACGTTATATAGGAAATGATCGAAAAGGTATTCCGATCCGAACCATTTTCATAGTATTGCGCTATTGGGCCAAAAAGAGCCAGTGTGCCAAATTTCATCGAAATATTGCAATCTATAGACTGAACGCAAAAAAATAAGACGGATTGGCGGACCGACAAGCTCAAATCAATTCAGCAACTGATTCTAAATCGTTATAATAAGAGCTGGGTATCTCTCAAACCTTTTTGGATGTTGCATCCGTACCAATCTAATGTACTCGTGTACCTCAGTACCCTATAGGGTAAAAAATATGTAGCGCTGTGGTTTATACAAGGATCAAAATCCACCAATTTCTTTGCATTAGTTACGTCTGCGGGCTGTTCTCTCTTATATAGAGTGACCGATTTCGAAAACGAATTAATCGAATTAATCGAATTAATCTATAATAACACTGACAGTTTGTAAAAAAATAACAGCAAAACAATATTTATAATGTTTGATAGTCATTTGCGTCATTCACATTAAATACTTAAATTTATATTTGATCGACATGAAAATTGACTAAACTCACACATTAGCTTCATTCAGTTATCGATATACACCTATTATATCACAGCAAAAAAAAAAAAACCAACAAAAAAATAGATCTCTTCTTCTCTATAGCCTTTATATAAGTGAAATATTTCTGTTTAGTCATACAACACGATAAACTTTCGCGTTCATTACTACTTAAGCTACTGAATCACATCAAATCAAACGAAACGTCCTTGGGAAAATAAAATAATAAACACATCAAAAAAAAAAAAAAAAAATTCTTTGAATCGAACTCGAAATATCCGTAAAATTACAATCAGAATCACATCAGTTCCACGCGAAATATTTTCTTTGGTGCAACTTTAGATCAATTTTTAGATCAATTCCAATGGATTCAACTAAATTTGTTCAGAGTGCGTTCGTTTCTAAGATTTTTCGCGTCTTTCAATTATTTCATCCGATCAGCACACCACTTGTTGTAAGGGTATCTTTAAGTTTAGCGGTAAGCCTTGACGTGCGCAACCCCTCTGTTCGTTGTTCTCTCTCCATGAAATCTTCAGTTCAAACTACATGCCGGAATTTTCGGGATATTTTAATAAAATTTTCTTACTGACATGCTATTGGCAATGGATCGTATCTCTTTAAGACCTCACCCTCATAGAATGTCACTTTGAAAAAGTCGTTACATTAAAAAGAAACTGCAATTTTTAATTTTTCTTGACAAAGATCGGTGGAAAGTAGTTTTCGGAACGAATGGGACCAACCTTTTTTCTTATAAAAACCAATTTTGATGTTGCTATGAGGCGTAATTTTTAGTGCTTTGCGATGCTCTATTTTCGACCCTTTCTCGTATAAGTGCTCTTAGTCAGAAGTAAGTCCTTAACGAACAAAACTAGGTAAACACCAAAAAAATTCAGCATCAGATGAAGAAGATACATCCTTAACGTGGCCCCTATGTCGTAGATCGACATTACAAATATATTGATAAATTTAGTACGATGCTATTTTTCGGAGCTAAAGATTTTCGGACATATCCTGGCGACGTGACCGAACAATAGCTTATCTTCTTGCAATAGCTTTTTTGACTTTGTATCAAATTTCGTATTCCGGAACAACAGTTACAATAAAAATTCCTAATATCAATTTTGTTATAAAACAAAGTTGATAAAACCAGTCATGCAAACCATAAATAAAAAAATGCCTTGTGGCTTATGATGTCGACGCGATAGTGCTCAGAATGCTGCGTAGTAAGTAACTAGCAAAAGTTTTGCCCGTTCGCGCAACTATCCAACAATCAATTCAGATGAATTTTTGTTCTCTTATATCGGTGATATAGTTTTATCTTTATGTTACCGGACGTCCTTCTAAGTACATGTTGATATTTTCTTTTTGTTTTCTTAGTCGCCCCACATTTACTGCGTTTGCCTTCGTAATTATGCCCTATTTTTTGCGTTTGTCTGTGATGTCGGTCATGGCTATTGAAACAATGCACTGTTTGGTGTTGATGTTAACCTTTGTTTTAGCGTTTAGCGTGCATGCGGGTGTGTAAAGTGAATAATACATTAATAATATATTTATAATATTTTATTATAACGAGTACGAAAATTATATTCGGTCGTGATCGAATCTCTTATACTCATCGCCGATATTCTAAAATAGGCAAAAAAAGTAAAAGAACTAAATTTTCATACCCTATGATATCGAGTGGGTGATTCTTCATATTTTCAAAATAAAAGTTTTCTTGCAAGTGGCCTCGGAAAGGTTTAAGTCGCTTCCAAATTCTTTTGCAAATTTATAGGCGATATCTTCATTTTCGCTAACGGGAGAATGTCTATTGTGAATACATACAGTTGGGCAGACAGACAGATGGACAGACGAACTTTTTTAGGCGCATTGCAAACTTGAAACTGGCCAAGAATTTATGTACTTTATTAGGCTGCGCCTTACAAAGGTATTGAAAAAAAAAAATTAAATTTCGACACACTATAACAATAGGTAGGCGTGGCCAGTTTCTTCCATATTTGCACAGTTGCTACAGCATCGACCGTAGAATATTCGTTCAAATTTTTATACATTTATCTCCTATGATTTATGAGAAATGAACAAAAAAATATTTGTTTATTCTTTTTGAAAAACACAGGTGTTCTCAGTCTACGTGGTCCTGTGCGCGTGTCCTTCGACCTGCCAACCTGCGTGCAAGAACTTCCAATTTTCCTGCCACATTGGAAGTCGATACCTTCGTTTCAATCTTAGACCAATTCAGGTTATGATTCTGAATCTGTCGGTATAGTAAAATATGGGTCCAGCTTAAGCCCTTGTGGGTGTTACATACGACCGTATTAATTAACTTACCCTCTACTACAAGTGCTTGCTATAGGGTATAAAAACGAGTGGCACACTTACAAAGACGGAAAAATTGCATTCTTGTGTATTTTCCATTTCCCATATTTGCTTACGTTAGGGATCTATTTTTAAAATTAATCTTTAACTTATCTAAGCACAAAATGTAAGTATTGTTGGGTATTAATTAAATTGAAAAAATAGTAAATAAGCAACAGCGAATCTCAATAAAAGACAACTCCTACGACAAATTTGCTGCTGAACACACGTTGGCATAATCGTAAAGTTCCAGTCCAACATATGAATTCATTTTGTTATTTAATAGAGATGCCTGAAGCCAAGCACATCTTGGCATTCATGAAGTAACAGACCTGGCGTAAGCAACCAAGCGAATTGTTCACACGACATAGGCATTAATTTTAGAGCTCTTGCGAAATAAAAATCAGTATCCATCAAAGTATCCGCAGCGGTCCGGCGTGGAAGTCGGCATCTTTCGTATTCATCAATGCTTGAAGCTTTGCTGCACGCTTTAATCGCATTAGCTATTGGGACTAGAGGAAGGAATAGCGGTTCTTCCCAGCCGACCAAACATAAATTATAATCTTACGAGACGTCCGAACTTTTTCGCACATTTTCATCGTACATGACCCACCTTTCATCGCTTTTCAAAAATGTGTTAATCTCGTTCTGTCTTAGCAAAGATTCGCTGGTAAAATACATGCGACACCCAAAAACAAAAGAATCGTTCCATCGAATGCAACCACATGTAAATAGTTCAAAACTCTCTTTCGGTCAAAGTTTGATTGCGGCATGAAAAGATAACAATAAATAAATTAATTTTTAGGAAAACTGCATTGATCCTATCAGCGATAGGTTGAATACAGCTCCGCACGTTTCGGAATGGCGATGTTGTTTTGGACAACAAATCATCGTTATAAAGCTCAACGAATTTTTTCGAATCGAAGCGATATTATCATATAGCAAATTTTTTCGCAATTTTGTCTGATTTTCAAACAACATTTGCTCTGATGTGAATTGAAAAATGTGTTCTTATTTTAATTATCTACGGACTTTCGCTTTTTACGCGCACCTCAAGCATGGCTTAACTTAACGTTGATTTCCGCGCGAGTTTTCAAGAAAATCTCCGTTAGCCCACGTGCGCTTCTACACTGCGCTACACCACAACGCCTTTGTGTGAAGATTATTGAATCTTACAACTGTAACTAAGCACATTTTATGTAGAGATATCACGAAGAATGAGATCGGCATTACTAAATACCGAAAAGAATTACAAGTTGCCAAGAAGAAGACATTCCATCTGGCAGTGGTGCAACAACTTCTAAAAAACAACGACACAAACACCGAAAAAAAAAACATGGAAAGGTCTCTGCAGTCAGAAAATATTGCAAATCATGTCGTGACAAAAATGCGACACAAATTGGTAGAGCAATGGCCAGGAAAATGACTAAATAAATTGTCACATTTGGATTCCTGCGGAGGGCCACCTTTTTATGTTTACCCTGTTTCAATAGAATTCATTGAAATGCATTGATCGTGTAATATAGAAAAGTTAAGTAAAGTTTTAATACATTTTTTTTTATGTCACATTTTACACTGTCAGTCACCAGTGGCACTCAACGTGTTAACAAAGTTACTATTGCCCAAGTTATACAACCCTGAAGCCAACAATAGCAAGAAACGCCTCGAACTTTTTCCTTGATCTTCTGTAACATTGTGAATGGGAAAAGTAGCTAAAATTGAGGATTAAAATATTTTAAAAGATGCAAAAAAATAAATTGGTTTCAATTGTAAACGCATTGCGAATGTCTGCCATGCCGTTTTAATCCATCAAATCTTAACATTTTACTTCAGCTTGTCATCTAATCGGAATGGGTGTAGGGAATTTGAATCCTTATACTTAGTACACCTGTGAGTTGTTCCTTAAGTAGCAGGTTTAGCTTAAAGCAATATATGTAGCAAAATATTCATGCATGAGAAGTGGTTCGCCTCACTCAGCCTAAGCTCATGCAATGTGATTCCTTTAGTTTTCTATCACTTACTTTTTGTTAATATCTAACGAATTAGTCTACAATACGCTTATAATTTAAATTTAATTTTCATTTATACCCTACACCCCTTTTAAGCTTGCGCAGACTTATGCAACATCTAGGAGGACTTTAGCTACCACCCACCTTTTATTATATAGGGTGATGGAAAATCACTGTCTAAGTCGATCTAAGTTTTTTGTTCCGTCTGTCCGCGTTTTCCGCCAGGTCGCAACTTTTGATATATTTTGAAGAAAATTAATAGTGAGACATGTTTTGGCCCAATCACAAACGCACGGATCGGACCATGTTTTCAAACTCTTCCCTTATAGGGCCTTATTGATTGACTGTATATGGGAGAATAAGTGAATAACACAAAGTGGCTTGAGGCATTTAATAGTAAGTCGTGTGCCACTTCTTCTTCTTTTTACCTATTTTTTAAATATTTTCCAAAACTTGTAACACAGTAATTTAACGACCTGTGTTCCTACGCATGCGTGTACGAGACATTAGAGTCGCTTACATTAGCTCTCGTTGGACAATTAAGTAGAAAAAAAAAAATAAAATATTTTGAGCATGGAATCATAGCATAAACAAAAGCAAACAAAGCACATAAAAAACTTTCTAAACATATTAACGAAAATTACTTGAAAAATTATAAACGTTCCCGGAACGTTAACAACAATGACTAATCAAATGAATATCGCAAAAAAAAAAAAAAAAAAGACAGTTTGCACTAAAAGTAAGCTAGTAATGTAACTAATGTTTTTTATGTAGTCAAGAAACATATGTACAAAATGTATATGTCGATAAAAACATAAATTTATAGTTACAAGTTTTCGACCTCGAAACCGCGGAACACCTCTTCAAAAAACATTTTAACGTAAAAATGTTGAAATGTAAAACAGAAAATTTTTATTAACCAAACATACGTCTGTCTACAATATATTACACAAAATCGCTCTTAAAAAGGAAATACTTTTATTACACAAACATATATATATATATATGTTAGGAAGAAAAGCCCAGTTGTAACGTATTTTGTTCAAATGGAAAGATACATATTATTGATGCGTGTACTCTGTTGCTCTGTTAGTGAATGAAGTGAAAGAAGGTTGTGGTTAATAAATATGAATCATCATCGGTTTGCAAATTCATTCAAATATATATGTGCGTATATGCGATAGACGCAATCTTATCACGGAAATTACGAGCGTATTCGATTGAGATGAACAATATGAAAACAACAAACGAAGAGAAAGTTCATACTTAACAAGGAGAGACGTTATATAAGACTGGCATCGAATCTCTCAATCAAATTTCAATATTAATCTTTATTTTAAAAAGATAGTTTGTGATTGATTTGTTAGTACGGGGGATCTAGTTGCAATTATAGTAAATATGTCTAAATCTATTGAAAAACGACAACAAAAATATATTGCAATATTTTTATACTCCTCTCCCACACATACCACTTTTGTACCAAGATATTCTGACTATTTTTATATAAGAGAAAATAAGAAAGAAATTAAGGTTGTATATAGAGACAAAGGTAGCGACGAAGTCAAAATGCTATTCCTACAGTCGACGTATATTAATTCAATATACTAGCTATTATTTCGATAGTTAGGTATTTAATTACACACTGTTTGTAGATTATCTCCATGGTTTGACGGGGAACTTGTGGCAAAAGGTGGCCAATATTGTCAAAAACATATATTAGGTGTTTGCATATATTTTGATAATTTTCTCACTTGAAAAAGGTGTGTATTGGAAATATTTTCCGGAGATATCGTGTCGGAAGAACAATATTGGCTTGGCAGTCAACCCATTTTTGCACTTCTTCAGAATTTCGAAACTGCATGCCAGGCAAGCCATGCTGCATCGATCTGAACAAGTGCTAATCAGAAGGCACTATATCTGGTGATGGGAGCGGTAGAGCGTTCCATTCGCGCTGCAACAGTGTATTCTCAATAACTGTTGAAACGTATGCTCGAGGGTTGTCATCCAAGAGGATGATTTTGCGTCTGTTAACCGCTATTGCTGGTCTCTTTTGCAAAAATGCATCATTAATTTGTTCAATTGTCGTGGGTAGACATCGACAATTTCATTCGGTTTTAGCAGCTCGCTTACTGATCTTACCGCATGCACAGCAAAACTTTAGGGCCATGAATATTCTGCTTCGGTGTCGCGCTTGGGATTGTCGTGGTAGACCCACTTTCCATCGCCAGTTACTCTACGGAAAATGGATTTTTCAATCAATTCGTTTAGTAACCATTTTCGCTATTCTTGGATCTTTCCCGTCGCTTGTAAACATCTAGAAACAGTTGATTCATCAGCTACTAAGCTGTTCGAAAGTTCTTTGAGAGTTTGAACTAGGTTTTCGTCTAATAAATCTTGTCATTCATTGTCATCAAACTTTTTTATTCCTATTAAACCAACAACTGGGATAAGATGGAACATCATTACCATAAGATTCTAAAAGCATTTGATTGGCTTCGGCAGCAGATTTTTTCAAATCAAACAACAAAAATAATAAATGTCGAAAGTACATTTTTGAGCTCTCCATGATTAGTGTCTGCATACACTGAATAACTCAACAATACTAACAAAAAAGTGTTTGTTTATGGAGAGAAATTCAAAATTGTTGAGTTCCACACATACTTCATAGCACAATTTACCATTATCACCGATAGATGTCGCTGACTAAAACACATGCAAGTTATTACTTTCAAATTAGGAATAAGCAAGGAGCCTATTACAGTTCTCAAATTTCTTTAATCAATTGCATGTTGTTGACGGAAGTCTTCATGCTCTAATAAAATTTATGTTAATGGTAATAAAATAACATGAGTCAAAATACATGATCAAATATATAAGTTTGTCGCGTAATTTTCGTAGGCTTACGCGGATTTCAAATTAATATTTTTTACATTGAAAATAATGGCGCATTCTCATTAAATATAGAATGGAAGCAATCATTTTTTTTTTCAAATCATATAGTTTACCTTTCAAAATCGCAGGGAAATGCAAATGCTGGTATGTCGGCTATAGTTTTCTCATCGCGAAAACTCTCCGGAAAACTTTCAGTTATAATGCCAAACGGCGTCATAAAATTCGCGTCATTACGATTAACGATATTCGTATATTCAATACTATGAGTTCTCGTTACTTCGCACCAATATTCAAATAATTTTTTAACATCAGTTCTAAAAAATTAAAAAAAATTTTAATTTGTAGAATTTTTAAATGATAATTTAGCAGGGCATTTCATATTTCTAAAAACAAAAAAAATCTGAAGAACTGAAGCATAACGCCCACTATATAAAAAAAATGTTAATTATAAATAATAACTTAAATTCATTCATGCAGAATTATCTCTTTTTTCTTTGTTGTTTTTGCATTAACACTTTAATTATTACTAACACATTAATACACAAGTGGAACACACAAAAACATTATACATTTATGTTTCAGCAGCACTCACTTGTTACGGGAGCTCATCGTCATTAATTGAGAAGTAATTTTCGATTCTATTCTGCCAAAGATTAATTTTTAATACATTTTCCTTTTTTTTTCTTTTTTTTTTATTGCAATCTTTCCTATCTGCTTAATTTTAATTCCTTTTTAACGTTTTATAATTTTGTCTTTATGCCATTCACACTCTTCTTCTATTTTTAATCTACGTCACTTTACTTTTACACACGCAATGTCGCAATGTTTTTCTTTTTTTACACAAACTCTGCGAGCATTATTTTTCTTGATTGCTCAAAAAATCCATTTTAAAATTTTGCTAAAAAAAAAAACACAAAAGTTGAACTAAATCGTACAATGCTCGTTTCCTTTTTTTTTATTTATTGTTCACGAAATCTTATTAACTTCTAAATCTTCTAAATGAACTGCTGTATATACTGTGCATTTAGGAATATTGCCAGGTTTTACTATCGACAAACGCAGCAGAAATTTCTTCTAGTCATGTAGGGTTGCTAATACAATTTAAGCCCCAATCGAAGACTAATCCATAGATGAGAATTTTATAAAACTTATTTATAAACAATATATCTATATACAGACTTTAAGCACTGAAACCATTATAAAATTTAAAATACTTATCTGTGCCTGATTATGAAAACATTAGTATAAAGATTTGAGAAATTGTTTTGCTAATCTTCATAATCTGCTTAAGTTTTATGAGAACATCGAAATTTATTTACTTTTATTAATTATTCAAATTTGAAGACATACTGACGCGTATTTTTATTTATTTGTTTACAAATACTTGCAGCTTGAAAAGCGTTATAAGCCTGGGAAGTTTCATTATGTTTGCCTCCTTATATTTTACAATTTCTTGAAATACAAACAGCTGTTTTTAATTGCTGCGAAAACTTTGCTAAAAAAAAAAGTACACAAACATTGGCGGCTCATTTCCGCATCTTTAGAATATGATAGAAAAGTATAAACATTTCTTTATTCAAAGAAAAATAATTTAATGGATAACACAGAATTTATGTTCAAATTTAACTAATAACGCAAAATAATGAATGTGTACACACTTTGCCACATTTCTGTAAGTCTTTTGTAAATAATTTAACGAAAGGGACTGGTAGGTAATGCAGTAAGATTCTGAAATCACTTTTCTAACTGATTTTCGGTTTAAATATTATTATTGTAAGTAAATTTAAGTATTATTATTATTATTAATTTAGAGAAAAATTCGAAGACTAAAGTCTTAAAGCACTGGTATCGAAGGCTATCGGCTTAAATTTAAAGATACGTACATGCATCTTAAAGAAAAGGATTCATATCTGATACAAGAATATGAAAATAAACTTACCAATTTTAGGTAGTGAACCGAGAAACCCACAAAATCGTGTAGAAATGTAAAATGCGATAACGTCCATCACTTACGCTCACGAAAATGTCAAATTTTTTGTATGGTACTATGATGGGAAGTGGTGTAACATAAGCATAAGTGTTTGGTAGAACTAACTGAATGTTTACCAGCAAGACGATATTTTGCAGCACAGCATTGATTGACCGCACATATTGGAGACGTATACATATTGCTAAACTATTGCAGATAAAATTTGAACAGCTTTTTCTAAAAACATTTTTTATGCAAAAAACGGTAAATATTTCGACTAACTTTTATAAGATATACAAATTAAATATTTTCCGTCGAAAAGAAAAAAAACTTCCAATAGCATAAGGCTGTGTCTTAATTTCAATATGCAACTTTGCTATTGAGGCATTTTAATGAAGCGTCTGATACACTGTCCTCTCTATCTACCCTCGTGAAGCGAAATCTAGTCAATTGAAATTGGATGCAGCAGTCCACTTGCAGACTTCCCAATAGTGCTGATTAGAACACAACAACTACTGTATTCGTGGCATAATGTGTAGTTGTTTTCACTATTTTAAACAAAGTTGTACGGAGACTCGTGATGCTAAATGAATTTCCCTGATGCGCTCGTCATGTCAGCCTTTCATTCCAAGGTCGGGAGTGTTCGAAAAGAAAATTTTCTTTGTTTTAAAATATTAAAATAATCATTAAAATAAAGTAATAATTAAAGTAAAAATTCGTATTCTTTCAAATTTATTATTAATCCTTGGCCGTTGGAAAATTAAGGGAACAGTTGGGAGAAAGGATCAGCATCATCCTCACATTTCTCATTCAGAATGTATCAATTTTTAAGTATAAAAATGCTTGGTTTCTATAGTTTGTATTCAAACAAATAAATCAAATGCTTAAAAATGTTTCAACCTTTTAGTGGTTGTTAATTTAGCTTCTAATAATTTCTATGATGTTTTTCGGTGTTTTCCCACCATTTATTCACGTTTAACAGAATTGATTCTTGTTTTTCCACGAAATTGTCGCCAAGAACCAAAGAGACCATTTGACCCTCACAAGCAACCACTTGAAGGCGGAGTTTGCAAAACCGGAGGTCCACGAGGCTTCTACGATGCCTATGACATATTTTATGCCGCTATGAGACATCATATGGTGGTGCTGGGCATAGGCAAGCGCGTGCAGAAAACTGTGGTGGCACGGCTTCTTCAGAGAAGGAGGATCCTGCAGCAGCGGAAGTAGCCACCGCATCAATTCGCTTGGCTACATACTGCAAATGCTCTTATCAGGGAAAAACTGGAGGGAGCTAGTGGATCGAAACGTTTCTGCATTCTAAGGTAAATATATTATTCTATATCTCAATATCTAACCTTTACTAATGAACTTTCTTCTATTTTATATGAATTCACTTATAAATTACTTATTTTTTGTTTCCTATTTCAGAATAAAAAAGGTCCATTAACAATGCCATAAGGGAAAATGAGGCAGAAAAGGAAGCAAAGTAAAGGTAATTAAAATTTTATATGAATTCACCTATAAATTATTTACGTACTTATATTTAATTTTAGATTGCAAAAGGTCCGCCCACCATACGAGGAAGGAAAATTGTGCATTAAATACAGAAAAGTGAAGGTAAATACATTTTTATATAAATATATTTATAAGTTACTTATTTACTTTCTTCTATTTTAGTTTAGATTAAAAAGCAACGATGCGCCGCCGCTCATCGCCTCATGATAATGTAAGATGATATTTTTCCACCATTTATTTTCAATTAACAGAATTGATTTCTTATTTGCTTTAATATGCTTTTCCACCATCTATTCTCAATGCATAGTTTCATGGCGGCCGATGGTCACTTATTTACTCGTTCATGAAATGGAAGATATTTTAAGACTTCGTTCATTTAAGAAGAGTCTAAAAAACTTCTTGTACAAAACGTGGTCTTGCGGGATTGCTTGTAGCCACATTTAAAAACCTGTACCTATAAAATTTAATAAAATAAAAAAGGAGAAAACACATAAGCTAGAAGTTCTTCCACACATTTAATTCTGTTTTAGTGCAAGTATTCTTCCTCAGTCTAATGAAAAATGTTATAACGAACAAATACTGTTTTTATTCTGATTCACTGTCAACCCATTGATGACAGACACAGACAATACGAAAATGCAAACACACATACAATGGCAGATTGATACGAATCCAAAACAAATGCGAAAATTATATTCGGCTAAACATTCTGGTCGCCTGACTACAGGTAGTTATTCTAGAAAGCATGGCAGAAGTGCAAAAACTGCTTTTAACTCTTAATGATATTAGAAGGCAGTGTATTCCTTTGCATGTGAAAGCCCTGTTTGAAGTGGGCGCAAGTGTGTTCGCTTTTGGTCGGCAACATCAATGCATTGACGATTTAATTCTCTGTTTAGGCGAGATAAAAACGATTCTTTCATGCGTAACCAATCGAATTGGTGTCGACTGTCAAAAAAATACTCGCCTTAAAGAGATATGTCTCCAACGAAAACAAGATCGTCAAAACTGAACTTTGTTTTATGGGTTGAACAAATCGTTCTATAAGAAAGGTATATAAATGTCACTTTCGTTGAATTGATGGTGTGACTCTCGAAGAAGGTTAGCTTGATAGATAAGGTTAGTGATGCCTAAAACATTTATTGACTTATATGTTATATGCAGAAAGTAAGGGCTTTGTTTACAATATAATGAAACATATGTGAACCTTTTGTCAGTTTCAGTTTGGCAGAGACCGAAGAGAAGTGCCCACAAAATATGCTTCAATGGTAAAAAAAAATCGATCCAAAACTTTTACTTTTTTTTCCAAATTACGATCCAAATTCTTTACTTAATTAAGTTTAATTCTATGTTAACTTGTTCCGATTTATAAGGCTAAATAGTGAATTAAAGCGAATAATTTAAACCGCAAATTATAAACGCCTTTTACTTATTGAGTTATGGCAGAGGTTACAATGATTAAACCTGAGATGAACAAGGCAAATCCTTTTAGAATTGGCTATAGACTTGAGGATATGAGTCGGTTTTGCATTTGGAATGAGTCGAACTCCAAGCAGGGACGGTGTCGTGCAACTCCTACACTCTACTTCACTACATCTGGAGACCACGCTTTGCTTGTAAAAGTTCCTTTACAGTTAGCAGATAGGCCCTCTTTGAAACTGAAAGTTCACCGGATCTCTCTGTCTCTCTCTCTCTCTGCCAGTATAGGAAAAATACCAGTTTTTGTTTTTTGAGATTTTGCAATTTATGATTTTGAAAAACTTCTAAAAATATATAAATAATCAAAAGTTTCAAAAAATTTATGGAATTTTTAAATTTAACAACGAAATATGAAAATCTTATAAAGAATGTATGTTACCATACAATGATAATGAAATTAAGTGGAAGAAAATGATGATTTAAGGCGGGAAAAGTCATACAATTAAAATAAATGAATACGAAACGTAGGAAAGTAAAAACAACGGATAATTATATGATAGAGCACAATCTACGTTATACAACGTAAGTCAAAAAAAAATTTTTTTTTAACGCATTTGATGCATAGCATAGTGTGGGAAGATTTATATTTAAAACTTAATTTAAGCATCGGGATTGTTAGCTACAGTTTGTTGTTCCTTGGCTAACGAAATTGCAGGTTCGCTTAGTTCTCCTTTTGTTAGGATATCCTTGCAGGGTCTATCATCAGTGATTAATTTTTCAATTGTACGATCTAAAGTATCCTTAAGATTGCAAATATCTTTCGGTGAGGGTGAGCATATCTTTATGAGACTATCATCATTTATTGATCTGTCTGTATTTTTGACGCTTTCCTCTTTTTCCAGTCGCTGATTACAGTCTTTTAAAACCTTGGCGATTTCTTTATCGACATCTAAATCTTCATTTTCGTTGGACCCCTCATCAACTTTAGGTTCATTTATCTTTTCTTCTATTTCTGTCAAATTTACTTGCTCCTGTGTTTCTTTCACTATGGAAATATCGTTATTTTCTTCCGAGGCAGGTGTTGCAATCAATACTTCTTCTTCGTTATTCTTAACATTACTGTCTTCTAACTTTTCCCCTTCGTTAGAAGTATTTAGATCGTCCTCCAACACTACTTCTACTTTAACCGTCTCTTTACCTGTATCTACCACCATTGTAGATACGGAATTCCTTTGTTTGCCTTCATCCCCTAGCTGTTGATGCGCTGCCTCTTCTGCTGACTTCTCGTCGACTTCCTCTTCATCTGTCTTCTGTGAAGTAAGCATGTCTTTTGCAAATGGATACACATCTTCAGCCTTTTTCAGTGCTACGGAACATTTCATTTTCAATTTCACATCTGTACGTTTCATTTCCTCTAAACGTTCTCGTTCCATGATTTCTTTTTGCTTAATTAAAGTTGGATTAGGCTTATTAGTAGTTTTCTTGCGTGGCTGCTTTTTGTGTATAAGCGAATCAGTGCTATTTGGAGAATTTTGTGTACCACCATTACTACCCTCGCTCATATCTACTTCCAACATACTCGCTAAGAAACTTTGCGCGACGCTCATTAAGTCAATGGTATCGTCTTTGCTTAAGGACGTCTGCCCTATTTTTGCATGTATCACACCAGCATTGTTACTATTACTATCAATAATGGCATTTGTGGTTGTAGTGGATTTTTTAACAGGTGAAATAGATGATTTGCGATTCGCCGAGGGTTCATCATCGTCTGAATCAAGAGTTATAAGATCCGTCTTCGGTTCAACTATTTCAATCTCATTATCCTCGTCATCACTGGCTTGTTTATCTAAAAAGAAAGTTTGAAACATTAGTTATTAGAAATTAAAAAATATTTATATAAAAACTGCAAAGATTGTAAATACAAAAGCGCCCGCCTTTAAAAAACATTTGACATTTTTCAGAGCAGAATTCAAAGAAACGAAAATACCTTTTGAAAATATGCAAGGATGTAGTCACGAAAAATGCGAAAGTTTCAAAGGAGAAGTTATTCGAAGAATTTGCGACCACTGGGTCAAATAGATTTGCGTCTTTTTCATCGCGCGAAATGCTAGTCTAAAAGGAAGGCATCATCTCATGATGATGAGGTGGGAATACCCACTACGTATACGCGTAGTTTTTCTTTTGTTCCGTTGGCTCCGGTGGTTATTTTGTAAAAAAAAGCTTCGTGATTTCAATTATTCAAAACGAACAAAAACATTACAGTGGAGCACGACATACCAATTTAACCGCGCCGACCTCTTTGAAAAATGTGCATATTTCCGCATTAAATTTTATCACTATGTATGAATGTCTACTTGCCATAATAATGTATTTTAGTATGCGTGTATGTCATTTTACACCCTACATTCACATAACGGGTTTTCATAATAAGGGGTGGGAAGTGGTC
Organism: Glossina pallidipes; assembly: GCA_000688715.1. Lineage (NCBI taxonomy): Eukaryota > Metazoa > Arthropoda > Insecta > Diptera > Glossinidae > Glossina > Glossina pallidipes. Next base: position 113,945 of record KK499794.1, on the reverse strand, counting down.
CATAAAGTGCTGCGATCCGAACCACTAGGACCAAAACTTGTCAGTGCACTAAATTGCAATAAAACATCTCACAGAATTGCGGCCAGTAGATTGAACACGGGAAAATAAGACAAACATACGGACAAACAAGCCGAAATGACTGCGTATCAATCGATACAGTGAAAAGTGGGCCTATCTCAAGTCGTTCTAGGTGTTTGGATAAATTTTAAAATATTAAAGGAAAAAAATTTGCATGAAATTTCAAATTAATAGTAACTTTATAAACACCTATTTTTTTTTTTTTTTTTAGAAAAGGGAGATCCTTTCCATTTGTTCTTCATAAATTTGATAAAAGTGAATAATATTTGTATGACACAATTAATATTAAAAATCCACTCTTTACAATTATTCTAGACATGAATGATAAATGTACAATAAGTAAATTTATAAATAAATACTAAAATTAAAGAATGTTGAGGTTAAGCTTAAAAACTAATTTTATTTTATATTTTAATGTTGGTTTATTAATCCAAGAACGCCATATCTTGGATAGGTAGATTTTTGCAAAATTTTTCCATTTTGGAATTTTCCAAAATATGTCCATTTTCACGTTTCCAACGGTAATAACTGAACTTTGCCAGTTGCCAACGCAATTTTATGGTTTTGACATCACCTTTGAACAAAAAAAAAAAAGTTTAAATATATTTGTTAAGCGGAAAGATATATATATTCATGTCATTTACGTTGAAAATTCGATAGTTTTTCATTGATTTCCTGCCAATAATTGTCGCGTATCATGATATCATTGTAATCTACGTGTTGAATATCCCAGATGGCCGGATAATCTTTCACACAACGCACCAACTGTTGTAACAATTCTTTATCATCTGGCATATCTTGTAGTTTTTGAGATGAATCATTCGCGGTATCTTTGCTAGGATTGGGGGAACAATCTCTATGCTCATTTTCCTCTTCCTCTTCATCTTCTTCCAATTCGAAGCAATCCTCGAATAGTGCAATGTTTTCATTGCGCATTTCTTGTTCGTCAATTTTATAAAGAAAATACAGTTTGGCTAGATATTTGGAATATTTGAGCTCAAGCAAAGAACGATCTGTTGGCGATTTAATAGTTTTCAGACGAAACGTTTTATACATTTCATATAAATGCTGCCAACGGTCTTTAATGTCCTCGCAGGAGTATTCTGTAAACAGTTCATTATATTTTTAAATGGAATATATTTTTTTAAATAATCTTTTGCTGAAACTTACGTGGTAAGAGACGAGTTAATTGCTGCCATAACGTTTTACGTTGTGCCTCATCTTGTTTATCCACTTCAGGGTCTACTGATTTACGCCATAAAACACTATTCGCTTTAACAAAATTTATTATGCGCATGTCAACATCTTTTATATCAATAGGCCTTGTGGGTGGTTGATAGAAATTCTCCTTTCTATCTTTATCATTACGTTCACGCGTAAGGTGGGTAAACTCATCTCTTCCTTGCAATGTTAGGGAGCGTTCTATGGCGTCTAAAGTGCGTCGATCGTAAGTATCCCCGTCAGCATCGCCGCAATCAACAGGTACCCATTGATCTTCGGGTAAATCGCGATTGGCCAAGAACGCCATGGCTTTGTCAAAATGTCCATTAAACCGCTTGCCCTCGGCTATACGTTTTTCAATGCGTACAAAACGCTTTCGTATATTTTTCCAACGCAATTTTATATTTTCACTATAGCGAAAATGCGAAGCTATGGTATTCCATTGTTTGCGAGTAACTTCGAAATTACCATAATCCGGATGTCGTGTGCACCAAATCGAAGGATATTGCGAAACTAAGCGTGTTAGTTTACGGTCAAAAGCATGTGTTTCTTCGCTGCGACGCATGCTATCCTCAGTGCCGCCGCGCGTAGTACTAAAATTATTACTTCCAAAATCCTCATCATCGTTATCATTATCATTATAAGTGTCATTGTCCTGTTCATCGTTATCTTCAGTATCAGGTGGTACCATGGGCGAATCACTTCCACCCTCCAGCCAATGACCTTTAAAACTACCTTCCAAGAGGCTATCTTCTCCTGCTCCATCTCCCTCCCCACCTTCCTTGCCATCTTCGTTTTCTTGACGAGGCACTCCTAATGGGAATATAGGTGGCAAAGGAGATTTGGCGCCGTCATCACTGTCCTTGAGATTGGCATGTAAACTTTTACGATACTCATAAATCTGATTGTGAAAGCTATTCGAACCGGTATTGAAGAGATCGACATCATCCAATTGCCCGTAGCAAACGTAATCGACCCCTAAACAGAAACAAAAATTTAATTTTAAAAGTTTTGTAAAAACAAATGACATGAGTTAATTTCATTGCCTTCAGACATTTTTCGAAACATACAACACACATGGACTGATTAAAGTAGAAATTTCGATCGAAAGTTTAGTATTAATAATAAAATTTATTTTTCTTAATTAGATTGATATTGTCCATGTTGTTTTCGTTGCCTATTAAGTTTTATTTTGGCCGGAAGTCAATGAAATACAACTCATATAATTATTTAGTTTTAGGTACTTACACATTCCGGTTTTCTTTTTTATTCAAATTCTCTTTTCTTTTATTTTTTTTACTTTCAACGAACACTTTTTAAAACAATTTCTCATACAAAAGTCCATGTGTTGGAAAAAATGACTAAAGACAATGATTTTTGAATATCGAATGAAATAAATTAATATAATAAAGCACTTAAATCGTTAAAAACAACTTTGTTTAATGCTTAAGACTATAATAGATTTAGCTATGTTTCGTTAGGAAAATCAGATGCATTCTGTACTGCATATATATTTTAGAAAGTAGATCACTTCGGGCATTGTAATTGTTGAATTAATTTTTTACATATATAAATTTATCATAAATAAGCGTCTAATTATTAATAACACTCTTAACTTACCTGCCGCCAATTGCCCATTTTCCAAACAATCGGCATCACTGACGAATCCTAATTGACGCATATCGGCTAAACATTTGTCTTGTAATCCTTTGAAACGTCCTATAGCATAAGTTAGTAAATAGGATAAGTGGATGTAGAGTTCCTTAACTTCTAGATAGTTTCGTGCCTGTTTATAAGCATTCGAATTGGTTAGAGTTTGAACCTTATTGGTAAGATGTGTACAAATTTCCATGGCATTGAAGACTTGTTCTTGTAATTGAGAACGTGCTTGGCCGATTGGCGTATCGGGGAAGATATGACGAATCATAATAGGCCTTAGGGGAGCATTAGCGTTAATTGCGCCAGACGGCTGGCTTTGCGCGCTTGGCGCCTGGCCGTTAATAACTTGCATTATACCTCCATTGTGATTTACAGTATGATTTATCGACGCCCCACTCCCTGGCATGTTGCCAGGATACCGCACTAGGTGAGGATGTTGTTGAGATTGTGGCCCGTGTTGCGGTTGAGGTTGAACCGTTTGATAGGATTGCTGTGTTATTTGCACAGAACGTATAGGATGCATAGATTGAGAGGCTGCTGCGCGTTGCTGTTGCATATGCTGCTGTTGCTGTTGCCATGAGTTGCAATTTTGATTAATATTGGGAGCGACAGGCAAGGCCCCTTGGCGTTTAACTTGTATTAATTTGCCGTTGGGCAAACGGAACGTTTCTTGCTGAGCGGCTGAATTTAAATCGATACGATAGCCATTAATGGTATGATAAACCGGCGCACCGGTAGCTCCAGGCGTGGGTGTCCTCGGTCCTATAACAGTACGTCGTACTACCGGTGCCGGTAAACCCGGCCTTACTTTTATGCCGGTATTGCGTAAAACTAAAGGTGGTGGCACCGAGCTTTTTGGGGTCGATGTCATAATATTACTTGCACCAGGAAATCCCGGTTTAATCGATAAAATTTTGGGTGCAGAAGCTGCTGGTGTAGGCAGTGGCCGTGTCGGTAGCTTTTGAGATACGGTTATCTGGCAGTCCGGCTCTAACATGCTCATTAGGTCGGGGGTACAAACTACTTCATCGTTGTTTCGAGGGCGCTTAGCACTGGGCTGCGGTGAAGGTGCACTTGCGTGTTTTTTCTTAGCCGAACTGTTACTACTAAAACTCCGTTTTGACGTGACAGAGTCTAGACTTTCCAGGGAATCAGACATATTCCCGCATTTAGCTTTAGCTAAACGACAACATTTGCTCCGATCTGTAGATAATTGTTGTTTCAGTTCAGTCTCCGACAAATTAAGTGCGTAGATTTCTCTAAAAGTATTATGAAGAGGAAGAAAAGAAACAACATTACATATATTTTGCAATCAGTTATGTCGGATTTCAATAAACTTGCCTTTTTTGTTGTTCTATGTAGCACATTAGAGCCCAATGTTGAGCTCTTAATGGCCATAGTATCTTCGGTGCACAACTGAAACAACTCCAATTTTCATTTTGTTCTATGTCTACTACAACACCACGCGACAGGTTTTTCACAATGCACGATTTGCAAAAGACATACGGGCAGCTAGAGCAACAGTAGACTTCACCCCCTTGCCCACACCAACGGCAATATAGTTCTGATCCATCTTCGCCTTTACTAAATTCGCCACTATTATAAAAATCATGACATTTGACGCAGTGTGTAACTCTTAAAATTGGATGCATTTTAATGTTACTCTCTTGTACTGGAGCGGTACCAATATGAGTTTTACACACAGTGCAGTGAACCTTACGCTCACGCACAACGTCGACAGTAGGGTAAGCCTTCAAATAGAAGCGACGTTCTTCTTCGGACAGGGAGGAATCAAATTCGTAATTTGCAACTGAAAAGAAAGATAATAGAATTATATACACATTGTAGCCGTTGTTTTTTATTGACTATATGGCCCAAGAAAAATATATAAAAGGATTGATTTTTTCTCGACTTTTTAAGGATGAAGTCATTACGTCTTAAAATTGGGTAAGTGAAGTTGACTTGCACTTGTCTAATCCAGTATTTACATTTAGAAATTAGAAGAATAAATAATCGGTCAGACGCACGGACGCAGCTATAATAATAATTTAGGGCATAATATTGACAAAATGCAGCACACGGACTATGAATTTGTTTATACATATTTCTCTAAAATTTACAAAACAAAAAAAAATAAAGTTCGAAGGAATCGAAATAGCGCTCGTACTTCAATATACTTATTTTTGAGATAATTTAGCTTTTCCAGTAAAATGTGTAAGGCTATTATTTGTTAACGCTGTAAAGATTTAAAGTAGAATTAAAGAACTTTTATAATCTATAAATCACATATGAATCTTGGCTTCATTTCTTCTATTATGCGATATCCTGATGATTTATATATTATGTACCGAAAGAGGCTCTACGGTCTTACTAGCGTATTAATTACTAATTATAATAATTATTATTATTGAATATTTGAATTAATAAATAAATTCAAATAATTATCCTTTTTTCAAGTTTTCTGAAACATTAAAAGTAAGTCAACAGAACTGAAACATCAAAAGTAATTCATTAATGATCACTTAATATATATATATATATATATATATATATATATATATATACAGTACTATGTGGGATTTGCGAGCAGTTGGCTAATAAGTAAGAGGTTTAGAAGATATTATATATTTAAATATTAAGACACATTGTTTTTGTTAGTGCTCATATCATAACTATTTAGTATTGATCTAAACCAGAATATTAGTTGGGAGAAAAAACAAGACGGTGTTGTGCAGTTGCTGAAAGCTATGAATGCAAAAGCAAAAGCTAGATGGATTTTCGTCGCGATGACTGTTACAAATATACGCGACGGGATTTTATCATAAATTAGTCGTTATGCAACAGTAAAAACAAAACTCTTTAGTTAACCGCGGGGACGTTACCGAATCGGTGAACTCATTTAATTTGAACTTTTATATGACTAACATCAAATCTAAGAAAATAGTTGAAAAGGAAAAATTTGTACCGCGCACGTGTACGGGCACATTAGTAAAACAGACTTCCAATTTTATAAATGTTTTAATAAAAACTTTGCTTTATTTTAATCAGTCCAATTCCTAAAATCTCCCCTCCTCCGATCGTGAATACATAAAATCTGTTTTCAAAGTTTTAAAAGACTATACCGATCAGTGAATATGAAGGAAATCGGCCTGTATCGACAATTTTCGATGAAAATTAATTTCTCAAATTGCTAAACCATTTATCGATAAGTTATGACGCTGTCATTGTATGCTGTCATACACATGTAAAAAAAATGTGACATCCGAATAGAACTTTTTAAAGATCCCAGTTTTTTTCGCAAGCCGATGCGTATGAATATTTCTTTTCGTAGTGCTGGGAGGATGGATAGTATTTCATACCGCCTTTCAAACTTTTGAAAACTAACTACCGGACAAAGAGAAAATCGTCCATCTTCAAGAGATCAAGAAATTGTTTCATATAGTGATAATGAGTTGCTCGAGTGTTACTCTTAAACGTATTTCCCAAATATTGATCTCATATCTGAATAATGTGCTGGAGATTCGGGTTTGTTCTTCGCAAGCAATTTCGCACGAGAACGATTTCGTAAACGTACGGAAGAGAGCTTTTTGTGGTTCGTAATTAAACGAGTCGATTATCGAAGTTACAACTCTGTTTTAACGGTGCTTGTCCCTGCTAGCTGCGAATTTGCCACAAGTTTATAGCATTAAAGCGAATTTATAATGGGCAAATCCAAAAAAATGGATGTAGGTATAGATAGAAATTGAGAATTATTATTTTTATTGTCGAATTTTCATTAAATAATAATATTTTTGTAAATCACTTTTAAAAGGCGCGCTTTAACATAAGTAAACAAACCTTTATTATGATCGGCCACAACCGATGGCGATGGCATGGTCGCGGCCGTTGTTGATGCCGTAGGTGTACTGGCGGCGGCGACGGCGTCGCCAGGGCTCCCTGTGCTGGCTTCACTCATGTTGGAATCCAATAAAAAAGTGCTCAATTAAATTATATTTATGTGACACAAAACTTCTAACTATGCTTTTTTTTAGCACAACCCCAACAAAATTCTTTTAAGTTAATCAGTTTTTTGTTGTTATGTCTCGTTTTAATTTCCACACTTCCCTCTTCTATTTAGTGCACATTAAAAAAAATTTCCCTTTTTCATTTACTTTTCCTTTTTTGTTTTATATTGAACACAACACTGTTTCGATCATTTATTTTTAGCGTTCCAGTAATATTTTCACATATTTCTTTATTTCATCAAAATAAAATTTTTTCTTTATAAATGTATAGAAAACTTTTTCACCGTCTCCGTAATGTGCGTTTGTCGCAAAAATGCTGCCTTGTGTACACGAAACTGAAAAAAATTCTCTAATATGGCGGCCTCTTCGTTCCTGTTCGTCGTACGGTCCAAAAATAATTAAATGCCTGAGAGCAAAAGAGCTGCACTATTTAAAAGAAAGAGTACGCAAATGAATTTAAACGTCAACATTGACAAGTTAGTAGCGTCATTTTGACTCTAAATTCATTGGTATAATTTTCATGTTTGTGTGTAGTCATAATTTTGGACCGACATAAAAGAAGAGGTTATAGAGAGCAGCCTATAAAAAGTTATAGTAGACAAACGTATATATGTATACAGAGAACGAATTGTATTTATCAGAACTAAACTTAAATGGTGGTCAAGTTGGATCTTATTTATTTAAAATGTTTGTACAAAGTGTTTTAGAAGTTAGAAATTATGGGCGTTTTTATAAGCAGTTACTCCTATCCTTAATATCAATCTATTCTCATCCAAATACTTTGCTTACGATTGATAGGCGAATGTATAGACGGATCTTATGTACACTCAACGCGAAGCTATCTATAAATAAAACAAGTACAAGATATTTGTTCGAATATGTGAAGTTATGACGGAAGTACGAAAAAGTTGACAATCCGTATTGCAGGCATTTTTCTATACAAATTTATCGAAGGCATAAATTATTAAGCAGAGCAATGTGATGCCCAAAAAATAGATGAATTAAACATATTCCAATAAACATAACCAATCTTGAACTGCATACATGTATTTTCTTAGACTGTGTAAGGATTCTATGACATGAAACTAAATGTAATGTAGTACTGATATGAAATTCGTAACAAATAGTTGGTGAATTTGAATAGAAGAATTTTTTCACAATACAAAGACTTTCGATTCAGATAGTTTTTAAAAGTCGTTACAAAAAGGGCAGCGACGCAGCGAAACGAATTAGTATTTAGCTTATGATCGGGAACAATCAAAACCTTTTATTCAGATTTTATTGCCATAAAATCTGAAGCTGTGATGTAAAAAGAACTACCAATGATGTAATGTTAGTTTGAGCGTGTCTTTTTTAAAAAAATATTACTCCCTTAATATTTTAAAATAACTCAAAGTAAGCTAATGTCGGTGTAATCAATTCGGTAATCATTTAATAAGCAGCGTAGAGTTTAAATATAGTATTTGTTAAGTTTGCGATGTTTTTAATATTAATAACAGTAAATCGTTGTGTATTAATACTTTATTTTCCTTTTTGCTCCCGATGTTTTTATCGGGTTGCATGAAAGTACAAATAGTAAATTATATGGTTATATTGTTGTTGTTTTTACTTCACACGTACTTATCATAAGGATGAGGAAGCAACCGCATAAAATTTTCCAATATATGTTTCTTCAATTTAGCTTAAGAACGTTTACTATTGAAAATGCAACTCTGTTTAATTAAAATTTTTCCCTTCTTATTGATATAACAAACAAATAAATTCCCGTGAAATATTGAATTGTCGAGCCTTTTTTTATTTTAACGCGGGAGTCATCTATTTTTGACTGAACACTTAAGAAGAAGAAGTTACGAATTTAAATCAGCTGTTTTCTGTCAGTTGCGGAAAACAAAGTAACTTAAAAAGACGGATTAATACTCAGAAAATCATCTCTTTAATCTTTAAACCAAAAGAAGAGCAAATTGCAATTAGTTAGGCACACAAAATAAAAAGTTGCTGAAAAAAACAAACCATGGGGAGCCCAGGAGATTATTTTTATGGTTGGAATTTGTTGTATAAAACGATAGAGAAGGACATTAATAAAAAAGATGACTTGCTTATTGCTTTAGCCCATTTCGTTTTGACTAAACATTCGCTATTTCGCTGTATTGGTTTAGGGGAAAATGTAAGTTTATATACCATATATATATATATATGTGTACACATTTGTTATTTGTTTTCGTACTTTTGTATTACAGAAAATTTTGGCGGAAGAGGAAGAAGCTTCAGGTTCAGAATTATTGCCGGATAATTGGAATGTAGACGAGAATAACTATGCTCTTCGATATATTTACGACAAAAAACTCTATATCCTACTAGGTTTAAGAACTGAGGGTTCTATAATAATTACTTTGTTGAATGTAAAAACTCTTAAAGTTTCCAATATATGCCTCTCGTCTGAGGAACTTGTAAGCGAGATTAGTGGCTCCATTACAAAGATGATACCATCTGCATCTCAGTTAGCCGATAGATACCGCAGAGAATTATTAGAACCAGTAAGTTATCGTTTATTGAATTTCCAAATGTAATTTTAAATGTTTTCTAAGGTTTATCAAGGCCAAAACAGATCTACTACTACACAGACCAATACAACATCATCAACTACTGATCGATCGGATCCATTACGCATAGGAGCGCCGCTGCGCCCATCTTTGGGGTATGAAAATTCTTTTATCAGCTGACTGCGCAATAGTATCGGGTATTTTCGCCCATCTTATCATCTCTTTTTTTTTAAATATGAATTCAGACAATATCATCCAGCGGGAGTAGAGCCGCGCCCATTCGGCTTCCCGGAGGTCGGACGTGGCGATTTAGATCCCTTTGCGCGTGGAGGTCATGGCAACTTATTTCCATTTCCCACACGTCCCGATTTTCACGCCGGTCCTGGTGGCAGCGGTGGTATGCAACCACGCTTTGATCCTTTCGGACCACTACCCGAACGCAACATTCGACCCTATCCTAATCCTGATCATTTGCCACCACCCGGTTTTGGTGGAGATTATTTTATGTAAATGAATACCAAAGAATTATTACACCATTTTTTTTGTATTGAAGTTTCATTTGTTGGAACAATAAAAATATATTGATAAATGTTTTGAGTAAGCGCTGTTACTATAACAATTCGAAAATATAAATCATGATCATGGGCGTAGTTCGAATCTGTTAGCGCAGAACATTATTAGTCGATTGTTGAAAAAAAGTTGAAGTTTTACGCTAATCCTATCATGAATTTTGCTTCTGGCAGCAGTAAGTTAATTATACTAAAAAGAGTGTAAATTTATATATTTCCAATACAGCTTCCGCACCGCCTCTTTGCCCAATACCAGTCGTCCGACTAACGTAGGTATAACACCCAATTTAATGGCTCCTTAGAGCATCAATCCACTCCGCAGGCTTTTAGGCTCTTGGAGAGCCTGGAAGAAAATTTTGTCAAAAAAACAAATAAATTTGATTTTCCTGAAAACTCACTTCCACATGTCCTTTATTCGCGTTCTCATTCAACTGAAGCTCTTCAATAGTCTTCTGAGCGAAATTGTTGTCCATTTCCGCATGCGGGGAATGAGTTTCTTCTAAAGGGTCGATTTGACATGAAGGCATGAGGATTTGTAAGATTTATTTCTGAATTGTAAACAGAGCCTTCGTGATAATTTCTGTAAGAGGTAAAAGGAAATAAGGTATTTTTTATTTCTACTCATACATCCACATACGCGCCTCATATGGACTAACCACTGCCTTCCGGCTCTTCTTCGTCCATTATGGCATTCTCTTGTTTAATACGCAATTTCTTACTTAGCTCTGCTATCACACCGTTAACTCTGCTATGACAATGCCAGATTTGCAAATTTAACGTTCGATTTTAAGCATACTAGACATTAAAGCTTTCATAAAGTTTACAATTGAAAATTAGATTACTAAATTTTATAAATAAAAATGACCACAAACTTACCATTAGCCTATGGAAGTATCGCTTTCTGCTGAAGTGGAGGCGTCGAGGCGTGTGCTTGTTTTTTAATGTAAGATGGAATAACGAGAAATGAATAAATTATACATCATAATGAGTAAAGATAAATGCAAACTTACCTTTGCATTCGGCGAATCTTCATCTATATGAGGCGATGAGTGGAGAGTTGGACTTCATTTTTTTCTTATCTAAAATAGAAAAAATGCTTAAGTAATATATAAAAATATTTATATAATATTATAATTACATTTACTCTGCTGCGAACTTTAATTAAGTGGCGGACCTTCATTCCTTATGAAGAGGTGATGAGCGGCGGCTCATCTTGTTTTTTAATCTAAAATTAAATAGAAATATTTATTACACAATTCCTTGTTCATACGGTGGTCGGTGTCCTGCATTTCTGTAAACTAAAATGGGATAAAAATAAATGAAGAAATGTGTAAATATTTCTTAATATGTTAATACATTTACCTTAACCTTGACGTTATGTTGATGTCTATGGTCTCTCTCCAATTTCTTCCTGTCAGCAGCATGAGCAGCACGTATCCAAATAAATTTATTTTGTTACTGGCGCTATTGCAGGATCCACAGTTGATTGCACGCCTTTTCCGATATCCTGTTCCATCATGTAATGTCGCATTGCTGCACAGAAGATATCGTACGCATCGTGGACCTCTGGTGTTGGAAAGGCCACTCGAAGGTGAGAATCAAGCTGTCTTTGGGATTCTTGGCGACAACACGAGCGCTCACTTCCTCGCGCACGCGTACTAGGCGTACTAGGCGTACTAGACTTACTAGGCATACTAGGTGTACCAGTCCCATCAGTCCTACCGGTCGGCTCTATTTCCCCCTCTGCCTCACTGTCATTGTTGTTTCTCATCATGTTTACGGTCACTTCTAAAAGTTCGTCTATACCTGGCATAACCCTACTTACGTCGGTGCCTTCAAACACTAAGAAGTCCTCTCTCTCTCTATCAGTATATTCTTGTCACGGACGATTTGTTTCCAATTCTTTCGCATAGACGCTATAAGTTATTTCTTCTTGGTTGTTAGTTTCTTTGCTTAGTTTGCTTATATTGCGCCTAAGTTTTGTCAACTCATATCTTACCATGTCAACGGGTACTACCCGGTTCAATTTTTTAGTTAGTATGTCAACTATCTCTTTGTAGTCTGCTTTACCCGCTCGCCGGTGAATACCCCAATACTTCGGATATTTACGTAACAATCTGCTCATTATTTCATGAGCTATTGATATCATCGTATTTAAGTACATATCCTGTTGTTCGAAAAATATAAAAAAATATGAAAATAAAAATGTCGCAAAAAATGCAATAATGCAAGAATTTTATTTATTTATAGTTTATAATTATAATTTTATTTATTTACTTATCTTATGTGGATTCATTTGCTTTCTATTTTACATCAAAATAATAAGTATACAAATGAGGTATAGTAAATCCATTATTCGAAAAATAATGATGATATATTTTTATATTCATATATGCAATTGATATATTGAATGAATTATATTTATTTTACATTTAACTCATTTGTAAGTGTAATATATTTTCATGCATTTCCAGCATTTGACCGTTAGTTTCCATTGTTCTTTCGCACAATCTGCGTGCGTTATCCACAAAAAAAAAAAAAAGAAAGACTCTAAAAGAGCAATGACGAATAATAATTAGTATGGTGGCAAACGTGAATGCATGAGCATAACGGGTACGCAACTATTCGAAATTGCTAGCAAACTGGGTACACCGGGGAAACTATGTGATGTCAGATGGGTCTCCTTCTCAAATTTATAATTTTAAAATTTTTGGGTTTTTTGTTGTTTCAGTTTTATGTACATGTTTCATAGATTTCTTCTTCTAATTTTAATCTTTTTATTCCTTTTTTTTAAATTTCTTCTTTAAACTTCTTTGTGTACTTGTGAAATGGTTTTGTTGAAACTAATTGAATTGCATTCAGTTGAATTTATGCTAAAATGGTTAAAACCGTTACCTTGTTTTTCCCTTTACAAGCTTTATAAAAACATACCCTTTTATTTAGAGTGGAGAGAGCACAGAGTTGCTTTCAATAAATGCAAATATCCCGCAACCATGATAAAATATCCCGCGACAATGTTAAAAAATATCCCGCGAGAATGATAAAATATCCCTCGACAATAAAAATATTTCCGACCCATGATAAATGGTGATTAATTAGGGGAAATGTGGTGGAAAAAATCTTTAATATACAATTATTCCAACCAGAGACTTTTTGCGAAAGGTGCTGCAGCTAAAAACTATTTGGATGTTAACAATTTCGCTTATAGCGTTGATAGCTGGACTAATATAACGCCGAAAATTTTATCGTATTTGTTTAAATAAACACCTAAAAATAAATCAGCCTTTATCCACCATCAAGCAACTATTTTTATAAAGCATACAAAACTTCTCGTGGTAATTCTTTATTGTCAGTATATGACAAGCCTAATCCAGTAGATACTATTTAACGAAACTTTGATAATTTCTTGCTACCGGTGGACCATGTAAGTCGCAGGCAGAGCAATAGTTACCGCATGCAAGGAGGATCCACTGGCTATGCCACGAGTAGTGATTATCCCAATTTGCGAACACCGGTGCAAATGGTTGTAGTGAATATGCAATTTCAATATTAGGACGCTTCTGCTACGCAGAGCGCTGCTCAGCAAAATGCAATGTATACTTATGGGCCCTATATGTCATTGTATCCATCTATGAGACGATAGAAAGTATTTAATATTTTAATTTTTTCTTCAAAATTAGTTCGTTCATTTGAGAAAAGATAGAAGATGGAAGGAGGAAATCAAATGAACCGTAAGGAAGGCCTACGAGTGCTTATAAACATCCAAATACCCGCACGTGCACGTACGAACAACAGTTTACATACAGAAGAGAACGTAGTTTAAGTAACAACAACGTTTATATCAAGAAAGTTATCGATAATATTTAAATAATAGGCTAACGAAAAGTTGCATGCTGCTTGTGTGCAAGTTAATGAGAAAGGATTTCTAATTTACAAGGTTTGCATGGAGGTACATGTAAGTTTTCTTTCTCTTTTAATTGGCGGAGTCTCACCTATTCGTGTAACACGGTGACGGCCCGAAAGAAGCACAAATGAAGAAAGGAAATGAAAAACCGCAGTAAATTTGACCGCACTGCCAGCTGAAACCGCAAAAAGTGACTTGTTGGTCGCGGTTCTTACCACTATTGCGAAAATTACACGGAAGAGGCAAATTGACCTACGCTCCAAATGAGAGAAGTGGGAAAGTTTGATCGTCTTTGCGTGTAATGTGGATTGTTGTTATATCAAAGAAATTACGATTGCAACTTATGAGAGCTTAATTGGCGAATGATTATTTGAACACAAAGTGGTGCAATAGAAGTTAGTGCGAATTTAAACTGGAGCTAATTATGTCAACAACTGTCAGTGATTGAATATCTAAGTTCATACGATTATTCTGTGTTTGGCAATAAACAAACAATGAAATATAAAAATAATTGAATGGGTAAAAAGGAAAATCTCTTTCAGTCTTTCGCATAAGTGACTGCCAAATCCCTATGTAAATTAAATTGTAACAAACAGCAATCAATCAATTATTGGAAAAAAAGAGACTTTTATTTAGGCATTTAAAATATCGTACAAAAGTGTTTCATTTATGCAATATGTTTCTTTCCCATCTCATTACATACGATCTTTATTGTCAAGTGTTATGAATTTTCAATTCATTAGAGATTTTAATTACAAAATTTAAAAAAGAAAACATTTTCATTAAGAGTATAATTTTTTATTGAAAACAGTAGAGCTATATGAAAATCAATTCAAAAAACTAACCTAAATGCATAAGTTGCTCATTAAACTTAAATGTACATACATTTCGTGAAAAGTTTATAATACAGATGTGACAAAAATTTGTGGCAGTTTCGTTTGAATATCAAAAGAAAAATATATATATATATGTAATTCCGTGTTAAAGAAAAGATAGAGACAAATTTAATTCTTACGTTCCATGTCATCTTCTTAGACGATATGCTAGTAACTTTGCGAATTTACTAAGTGAAAGTGAATAATGAAAACTATTGAATTTACTTATTTATCGTATGCGTAATTTCTCTAATGCATTGCATAATTGATAATGAAATTTTTGTTTTTTTCAAAGAATTTAATGGCGTTTAATTTCAATATGTTTGCGTGAAAATATACTAAAATTATTGCCTTACAATGATTTATGGATTCACGTTTTCCTTTTCAAAACTTACAAATTACATTTACAAAATTCTTTTTTTTTCCCACTTTTTTTTTATAATTTAATTATATACTTAGTTTAATTAACATTCTTAATCCCATTCACCGATGTACATGCTGCGGGGTGTCGGTATATAACCTCGTGTAGGTAAAGGTAAACGACCATAGATGTGATTATAAGGTGATTCCATAATATCGGCATCTGTATATAGTAAAAAAAGAGAGGAAAAACATTTGATTAAAATTAATCATAAAGAAAAATTAATAAAATATATGTCTACGTAAAAGATAAGTTACAATCGAGTCAGAATGATGTTTGTTGATTTTTTCAACAATTTTTTTATTTATATTTTTTATTAAAGACTTGACGAATTTCTATGCAATTATATGCATCCTTCCGACTCGGACGTCTAAAGTCCACAAAAAAAAAGCGGAATGTGATAAATTTGTTAACAGACTTTTTATTTTTTTAAATTATCACATTCTTTGCCTTTCTTTTTTTTTTCAAAAGTATCTTTTAAAAAATTAGTTAAATCTGTAACATATTTCGTTTAAAGGGCCAAGGAGGGGGATTATAAAAAATAACGACATTAACCACACAATACATTTACTACATTATGTACTTATACATATATATATAATATATATATATGTATGTGTGTAAATGAAAAGGGATTAGATTAATTTAATTATAATTAAATGAAATTAAAGCTTTCTTGTAAGAGAAACAAACGTATATACAGCTTAGGATTGGTGTTATGTGTTTTTGTGTGTACGTGTTACCAGTTTTGTAAAATTCATTGACATCAACAACTAAACATAACCTCAACAAAATCAAAAATAAAAGCCATTTATTTTCGTTGCTTTGCTGTAAATTTGGCATAAAATCAAACCTATTTTCATTCTCAATAATCGAGTATTTGGATTTTTTTCATGCTAAGACTGCGTGGTTTGCGCGGTTTTAAATACCCATAAATCGATTCCATGTCGCTAATATCAATGCGTTTATTTGATCGGCCAGACCTTTGTGCTGACTGTTGTTGTTGTTGTTGTTTTTGTTGTTGTAAAAGTGGTGACAACGGTGCAAACTGTCCACTTAGTTGTGAATCTTTTTTTAGTATTATTGGTGGTGGTGGCGATGGTGGTCGTGGAAAACTCGATGCCATTTCATTTGGCATTTTATCACTTTTATGTATTAACGTCTGTTTAATGGTAAGTAAATTGCTCTGTTTATTATTGAAGCAACTTGTGCCAGTGTTATTGTCTTTTTGTTGCTTTTTCTCTAAATGCAATTTATTATGAGGCTTGTCGTTGATATCCATTTTAGAATCTTTCGTTTTATTACCGGAGTGATTGTTGTTGTTGTGATTGTTAAGCAGTTCTTTCAAATTCGTGTGCTTGGCTCCCCGCCATATAGGTGCGGGCAACAATGGCTTGTTATTATAGTCGTTATTGCTGCTTAGGTTCAAATGAGAATTGTATTTTTTGACAATGGCTGTGGATTCTCCCAACTTTCCGCTATCGTTGTTGCGGATGTGGTCATATAAGTTATTAGTGGAAGGAGCTTTCGTTACTATGCACTTACGGCCTTTATACAAATACAAGGAGCCTTCTTCGTTTGGTTGCTCGAAAAAACTCTCAATCGACTGAGATCTATTGGGCTTATCGTGGAGATTTGAATTTCTTAATTCATTTCTTTTCAATTCATCTTCTTTTAACTCGATTCTACTGTGAGCGGTTGGAGACTGTAATTGCCGTGAACGTACCCTGTCGACGTAACCATAATTATTAAGCGACTGGCCATGTCTACGATACGCAATATGGTTATGGAAATTTTGATTTTTTGGATTTTCCAGCTGACGTTTATAGTCCATTTGGGTGGTATTGAAACTGTCATAATCAAAATCGCTATCTAGACTATAAAATTGATTACTTGAACTAGTTTTCTCATTACTATAATGCAAAGTTAAATCATCTTTTTCGTCACGTCCCAGCAACGACACGTCACTGTCACTGCACCATTTGAAAACCCCCTTATCATAGGCTTTACTATACAAGTTCTTGTTGCCACTGAGAAGTTGATGTTGACGCAATTGTTGTTGACTTAAACTACGTGGTGGTCTTGTAGGGACGGGAGCACCCAGCAAAGGTGCTAGGGTAAAACAACTCACGCAATTGCAATTGTTGCCAGAAGCTTTTTGATCGTTCGCAGTCGAACGTCTTGATAGCCTTAAACCTAGCGGCTTATCGTCGTACTGATACTTCTCTGGAGTTTTAAAATAAAATTCACCCGGTGCCGAACTAACTGGTATTGGATGCTTTAAATACGAATGCGTGCGTTGATGACGACGATGATGGTGATGATGATGATGGTGGTGACGATGGTGTTGGAGATTGGAAGAAGTTTCATGGTTTTGATGATGATGATGCTGATAATGAGGGTGTTCTGCGTAGATGTCTTCATTTGCTAACTGTTCAGTATTGTCTGTATATGTCAAATTTAGATTGGTTTGCCGATTGTTATTATTATTATTGTTGTTGTTGTTGTTGTTGGGCATATTGCCGGTTCCAATGTGTCGTTCCAAATGTACTGTTGGAGGGCAGTCCTCGTAACATGTCATTTGATAGTTGTAAGGGTAAAAAATTTGCGTTTGTGCTTGTATGTTATTCGGTACTTGTTGCTGTGAGAGTTGTGGTGGTGATAAAGATTGTGCGTTATCCGTCATTGTGGTCGGTGCCGTCATTTCATTATAAATACCTATGCCACTTTCAAAACTGCGCGTCTGCCACATGGGATGCGAATGCTGATGGAGATGATGATGAGCGGCTGCTGCAGCCGCCGCGGCAACCGGATGTTGGACAGCATGAACGGCAGCCATTGCCATCATTTGCTGTTGTTGTATGTGATGTGGATGCATATGCGGTGGCGGCGGCGCATGCATGCTAGGATGCATAGGCATCATCATTGAAGTCTTTTTTTGTGCAGATAAAGTATTCATCATGTTGGCAGCGACGGCTGATGGTGACTGTGATGTTGAGACCGTGTTGAGTACGCCTGCCCCTACGGCCATATGATCCTTGGCTGTTTTGGAAGATGATTTAACGAAATTTGGTACACGAGCTCTTAATCCACAGTAGTAAGGATCATCTACAGCGAGGAGAGAATAAACGAAAGAGGAGCAAAGAACAGTTAAACAATTTACAAATATGTAGAATAAGTGAAGTAAATTAACTAGAATACAGGAGAGAGTGAAATCAAAGTGAAAGCAATAATTATTAAGTGGAATAAATATTACACATCGACACGTTTAAGCGGAAGTGTAGGAAAAGTCAAACGTGAAGTAAAGTCTTGGGGTAAAGCGAAATACAATGCAAGCTAAACAGATGTAAAAGTATCGCACGCGTATGGAGGAAAAATTAAGCGAACTGTATTGTAATAAATAATCTGTAGCGTATCACTTGGTTAAGACAACATAAATATGTCAACAAATGTTAAGAACAACTATTGAAGAGAGACAGTACGCACAAATGGGAGGGGGATATGTTAGGGAAGCGAGATCACCATACTTAGTTATTCTGAAGTAAAGCAACAGCATAGTTTCTCATGTCCCTCTTCTATGTCGTCATGCGCAGTTGTACACAATTATGAGAAAATTTCGAACTGAATGGGCAGAAAAATGTTGTGAAGAAATGTATAAGCGTGTGACAAATGAATTAAAAATTTAGCAAGTTATTCAATAAAAAATCGAATGGCGTGTTAGGTCAGATCAACCGAAAAGTATTCTAGGAGTAAGGCATTTAGAAACAAGTAAAAAAGTGATAGTGGGCTACTTACACAAGTTCGCTTGAGGCAGTTATTAATATAACGACTTTTCAATATAATACTTTATATGGGAAGCGATCTAAAAAGTGTTCCGATTCGAATAGCGCTCACTTTTGGATCAAAATACGTCGTTGTACTGAATTCGATCGGAGTAGATCAAATACAAGAATATAAGACGGTCAGACGGACAGACAGACAGACAAACTATGATTAGAATCAGTTTCGGAACTGATCGGCGTAATAAAAGGTGCTTCCATCTCAACTTGATATTCGTATAACAAGTAGTATAGAGTATAAAAATATAAATTAATCTTCGATTAGTAGTGCATCCTGCACATAGAAATATGTCTGGCATGAGTTTGACAAATATGCCATCCATAACAAAGCTAATCGTCTACCTATTAGCAGTCGCCATTTGCTAAGTTAAGTGGTGACTCCCAAATCCGAAAACCCCCTTTAGTAATCAACGGAATTGATATGACAGTAATAGGTCAATAAATCAAACAATTCCAAAACGCTTTATGAATAAAACAGATTGCGTGAATAATATATACGATTGTATTAGAAAATATGCTAAAGAAGTTCGGCAGTTAACTTACATAAAAGCAATGAAACACTGTACTCACCATATTTCTTATTATCTTTGCCTTTATCCGATTTGCCTCGCGACAATTTTATTCTGGTTTCAGCGTCAATGTCATCATAGTCCGGCTAAAAATCATGAAGAATCAAAATTTATAAAGGACTAATATTTTTGTAATAGTGATTTGTAAACTGAATAAAGATTTGTTACAAAAAAAAAATACATCTTAATCTACATATGTATTGTATATGTATTCAAGCATAAAAAAAAAAAATAAAAATAATTTTTTAAAAAACTCTAGGTGGAATAATGTTGAATTATTGCTAAAGTTTACATATTATTTTACACATCGTGTTGTGCCATGAAAAACGTATTTAGAGTACGAAGAAACAAGATAAACAAGCAAGCAAGCAATAGCAGTAACAGCATTCTTTGCATATTAATTACATGCGATTTTCTAAGACGATCAAAGTTATGACTTGCAGTCACTGCTCCTGCTTATGTTAAATACATACTATTGCTAAAAGTTAAATAACCAACGCCTCAACGCGAACGATCAATTTTTGTAACAGTAGGTCGTCGACAAAATACTAAAATATCAACAACTTTTTACACATCTAACGATAACACCAAAAACTATAATATCGATAACAATAATTGTAATAATAGCAATACTAACAATAACAATATTGGCAAATATATCGTTGCTCAATGAAACTTTTTAGGGGGATATAGGTATGATGGAAGGAGTGAGTACAAGTTAACTGGATCGGAGTTGCCCCTTCTCCTCTTAAACAGAGTCGATAAACAGTGAACTTATTTTAACAGACGATAAAGCGGCTTTCGTCGCCAACAAACAGTTGATGGACTGTGATAGAAAGCGACGTTAAACTGCTATAGTTGCACTTGGTCAGGTTTTGCATACCTAACACCATTTCGCCTATCAATGACCAAAGTTTCGGGGTTTGCGAAAACTAAGAATTTTCATTCCAGAAGAATGATTTTGTGAGAAAATCTTTCATGGTATAAGATGTAAAACATCTCCGAGCTCCGAGCCGTAGACGAATGTTTTCCAAAATTGACCCATGTCAACCACAATCGAGGAACAAAGTGCTAAAAATTAGATCTTGTTGCCATATAAAGGTATACTTTGCACGACACGCTTACGTGACACGCACACATGTATAAATAATTTAAAACTTGGCACTGCCAACTTATAAATCAAATCACTATTTGAGTCGTATTTTTATCTTTTAATAGAATTTTTTATTTCTCATGATAACTGTTGGACAGGAAAGAGTTCGAAAAATAGACCAATGAGGCCCAAATTTAGCACTGCCAACAAATAGGCTCAATCAATATTCTGGCCCTACGTTCACCTTTGTTGCCGGAAAGTGGTTCCAAGAAACGAAGGCCATATTATTATTCTGGCCCTGTCTTCCTTGCTGTTGCTCATTTTTCGTAAGAACATCTATACGAGAAAATGATCTCATCTCAAACACTATTGCGCATTGACTTTTCTCAAGAATTATCAAAAAGGATAACTATTCTGTCGTTTGCATAACGACATTTTCAAAGTACGGCTTTATATGGGAAGGGTATAGTAAAAATGGTCCCACTTGTCCGACTAGAGTCAAAAAATCCTAGGTTACGAGCGTCACTACGGACAAACTTAATGCATCGAATACCAGAAGTGCTGCAAGTTATAATAAACTTAACACTTTACTGTTTCGTACTGTTAGAGTCGGCTGTTGCTATCTAACAACAAGTGTTGGCAGCCAAGTACATTATTACAAACCCATACAATAATTGCAGTTTATTTTTAATACAATCGATGCAATATTAATAATGTTGTAACTGCCAAGACTTGATATGAATAGCATAAGGTATTGAACACCGGCAGCGCTCGATTTGAGTTATTAAGAAATCAGAATCTAGAAGACAAGTATTGTATATAAGGAAACAAGTTATATTGTGGAAGGGTGATTGCGGGTGCAATTAACTCTTTTTTCTTTTTTGTAAATTTTAAAGCAATATTTTAATAACAATTGCATTAAGACAACGTAGAAGAAAACGATAGAAGCGAGCGAACTCTGAATACCTATCAAATATTATAATATAAAAGATCTTGATCGATTTTTCATTAATGACAATTGCATTGATATATCCATGGATTCATGGAGATCATTTTTACATTCACAATCAAATCTTGGGTAAAAAAGTATTGGGATTATTGGGCAGTGTGTTAAGGGTGTTAGTTCTTCTCATAATTGAATTCCTTCGGATTGGTATTACGATTAAATGAACCAATTCTACCATTAGGTTAAACGTGGGCGTCATTCTTCCTAATGATTTCGCAGTGAAAATCGTTTTAGGAAGGATTCATGTGCTGAAAGGGTAAAATCGTAATTTGGAAATCCTTCCTGTAGTAAATCACATGAGCGAATGAGGAGGAGCTCAAATGAACGAAGATCAGGAATGCCTAAAAAGAGGCATACTTTCTACATGTTCCAAATAGAATGATGAAACTTCGGATGCAAAAGTGTATAGAATTGGAGAAAGGGTTTATATAATTTCTTTTTCTATATTATGTATGCACAGTCATCGATTTGTTTGTTTAGCAAATATAATCATGGAAAATATTATTTAATTATTTAATTTAATTTTGAAAAACCCAAATTATTATCTTTAGTTTAATTTTTATTACTTTAAGTCATAATTGGAAGCAATTATTTTTACTTTTATTGTTATGTTATTCGCTTTTTATTTTCTGTTATGCAAAGCACTTTAAGTATTGCTGTGCAATTTATTTGGTTATAACAGGTTTCCTACAAACTGACTTCTTTACTAGGCGTAACACAATTGGGCGAACTTAAAATGTGCTTAACTTGGCAGTATTTTAGTTCTATTTAATCGATTGTAATTTTTGTGCTTGTGTTCTTTTTTTTTTTTTGATTTAGTCGTGCACCTGTATTTACATTAGGCAAATGTGCTATAGACTCGGTCTAATTGAAGTGCAAATGCAAGGTCATAAAATATATCAAGTTACTGCAAGTACGATCCTTCGAGGTAGCTCTTAGGTTTCTGGTTCTTTTGGCTTTGAATGCAAATAATTGTCTCATGCCCTTTTACTGCCTTAATGCTGAAGGAATTAATTTTCGGCTCTTTTGTGGACTACAGCAATGTATACTAGAAAAATATCTCCTTGCTTGGAAGAGCTTATAAAACTTAACGGTAATTGATAAACCTTGAACTGGAAAAGAAACTCAGGTACAGTTTTTGTTAAAATTTTTTTTTTTTTTCGATTATGATTCTTGTTCTATTTTGTGGCTTTTATTTTTTTTCTTAAAGAAAATTCCGTGAAATGTACAAGAACTGCAGGGATATTTGTTATGTATATTTCGATAAATTCTAGTAATCCATACTATATATTACGCATTATCATATCATGTTGCGCATCGATTACTTTCAGTGTAATCTATCTATCTATCGATTACTGTATTTAAGCTATTGCGGGCGGCCTATCTTGTAATTCGGATAGTTTTAAACTTAATGTTAGCCGTACTGCACGTATAGTCCATGATATTAAATTGTGAGATCATATCTCTTCCTTTGCTCATGCCTTTTTGAAACTTTCTTTTTACGGCTACCTAAAGTTTAGGTTGTTAATATAACTTTGGAAAAGCCTTCGATCATAAAAGCCCAACTTATTAGCAGGACAACTAAAATTTTATAGGTTAAATAGGAATCCTCTAATCTCAATACCGTCTATACGTGCTTTTTTCGCCGAAAGTTCAATCATTGTTCCTTCAGGTGGATGCTGAAATACAGACCTTGAAAACTTTGGATGACTGGTTGAGTGCTTTTAGAAGGCAAATTTTTCTTTCATTTCGCGGTTACTAACGTTATGGTTTTATAACTAACAGTACATTGGCGTAAGCTCAAGAGCAAGAGGGAGGTATTGCAAAACGATCCCTTTCCGTCTTAATTGTCACACTGTTATGGCAAACCACTATCTTTCATTGATTCTGGGAATCCGTAAATTGCTTCGAACAGTAGCTTCAGCAGTGCATCAAATTCCAATATATAACAAAATACTAAATACAAAGTCGCCTACTAAATAAGCAAAGTGACCCGTTGACTGACGTTCTCAAGTGGATGTAATCAAATGTTTCTCATAGACCTATGCCAAATCGTTCCAAATGTTGCGTATGTATAAACATACATACAAAATATATCATTTTATACAAATATTTTATGCATATCTTTAATAAACAAGTCGTGTGGAGGATAATAATAATAACAACTTTTTATAAAAATTATTGCGCCAAAAAAAAAAAAATGCATTCTTTCATCATCGTTTAGAATTTCGGCGTATCAATCGACAAATGTTATAAATTAGATGCACTCCCAACTTTCACATACGTGGAACATAAGTGGCCGGATAAGCTTCATAAAGTCAAAGTTACGCTCTTTGCTCTGAGGCCAACCATAGGGAGATCAAGATGTGAGTTTATTAGACTTGGAAACAATAAGTAAAAATTGAATGTCTTATAAGTACCAATAAGTATGTGTTGTTAGTTTTTCTAGGAGGAGGATTTCTAGGAATTTTTTGAAAAAATCTAAAATACTATCTTTGTATGTAGTACTAGACTTTATAAACATTCGTAAACGTTATAAGTATTTGATTACAAACCCCTTAGAAGCCTTTATTTAATTCATTACATTTTCAAATCTCTCACTAAATCATCAAATCTCGCTTTCTTGCAAATTTTTGCCATCGTTTTTGTAATAGAAATGTAAATCAACTTACCTTGGGTTCAAGTCCATAATTGTTATTATCTCTGGGTGGTAATTTTGGTGGTTTCTCACTACGTTTGTGTGCCAATTGTTGTGTTTGCATTAGCAATTGTTCTCTAGTAGCTGCCACATGACCGCTACCATTCACCATAATACTGTTGCCATTATTCAAATGCATGCCACCGCCAGAGTTTTGTTGTTGTTGTTGTTGCTGCTGCTGCTGCTGTTGTTGTTGTTGTTGTTGTTGTGATGTTGTTTGTTGCGCTTGTGGCGATTGACCACTATGTATGGACATCATACTGCCACCGCTACCGTTGCCAGCCACACTGTAAGGATCTTCATCGGGTATCGGTATGCGAGGACGATTCTTAATATCCACCATTGAACGTTGTGCTATTACGAAACGAACGAAATAAATCAATTATTATTGCCATCTATGCATAACGCAGAGCAGAACAGAACAGAACAGAACGCAGAATGCAGAATGCAGGATGGCTGAGCAAAGTACGCGCGTAAGTACGCATTGTTTGAATTGTGCGTTTTATTGCCGCGATTGTTGACATTTTTCATAGACCAGATTCTAGAATTTCTAGTCCAGCATGGAAATTATTCAATAGAGTTATGATTGCGGCATTTCTAGCCTGTAAAATGCAAATTCATATATCGTTTTCGTTAACATATTGACACAACAATTGTCCATCGCGGGACGCGACCATTTCGTTTTCATTTGAAAGTTTGACATTTGAAAATGAAAGCTTTTTATGAAATTTTTGCAAAGACGAAAATCAGCAAAAGAAAAAAAAAAATAGAATGGAAAACAGAAAAGGAAAACTTAAGCTATTCTTAAAACGTCATTGTTCAACATGTTGTTCTTTTCTTTTTTTTTTTTGCAACCTTCTGCTTCTCTACCCCATATCCATGCATAGCAATTGATTGCCATTAATAAACAATAACATATTAGCCTTGACTTGTTCTTGTATCTTGCTCTTTTTCTCTTTTTTTTCTTGCCATTGTGTACACATTTTCACATATATCTGTATGAAAAACGAGAAAATCATCGCAATATATATGTATTTACTCATTAATGGTAACAAAAAAAAAGAAGCACGGGTTGTTGTGTAGATCACCTAGAAATCTACTTTTATTTCTATGGATTGTTTTTCTCTTTTTTTCTTATTTTTCATATTTTATTTAAGTTCACTTCTCACATTAATACTGCAATTACCTGGTGGCAATTTGCTTTTCAGCATATCCATGGCTACAACATTTACAATGAGAACCCATATGGGACACTCGAGTATGTCAGTTTCTGATTTCACAAAAGCTACCGCTGATAGACATTGCGTTTCTAAACGTCGACGATCTGGATAGGCGCGTCGTAATTCACGATTTACATTCGATTGGAACTTTTTCATATCAAATAACTTGTGAATAAAAGAGAATAAAGAATAAAATAATTTTCATTTGTTGTTGTTGTCGTTGTTGTTCCCATTTTTTTTTTTTTTTTACTTTGAATCTATCGATTGCAACTCACTTTGACTATTTTTTCACTTTCGAGAGCTTGATTGGGTAACTTTAGGATATCGGCACCAATGGAAGTTTCCTCATTTGGATGGCTGGCTGTACTTTTGACATACACATTACTTTTCGCGTAACGTCTTATCAGTATATTGCCAGCATCGTCCATTTTTATTTTGACACCCTATGAGTGGAGAATAAAAAGAAAAAACAAAAGACTTAAGTAACAAACCCCGTTTTTTGCAAACGCAATCATTGAAAAACAATTAGGTTCACAAAGGTGTTGTTATTGTTTATTTTTTTCCTTTTTAATTTATATTGACATTTAACGCTTTGATATTACGTCAATTTTAAACACATTTGCAAAGAAGACTTCAGAAAAATAATTTATCTCTGAACAGCTTAGTGACTTTGAATGGAAATTGATTTTTATTCTTTAATTATTCTGCTTTTTTACATAGCCATGATTTTTCCTGTGCTATTGAATCGGTAGTAAAAAATAATGTGCAAGTTATATTTTACTTTTTCAATACAACGGACACACAAATGGACTAACTGAGATCTGCTTTGCCTTCTTCCGAGTGGTACAGAGGAAGCGACAAAACTCGTGTACCCTAATTAAACGATGTTGGGCACAAGCCTAGTAATAAGCATACTCTACATCATTTGTGCGGACGATAGATCAAATTTGTATCGACGTCTGCAACTGTCTGACTCACTTAAGATAAACACACTTTTCATTATGCCAGTCGATTCAAATTCAATTTCTTAACCGGTTTGTCTCTCCGTCCATCTGACCATGTAATTTGTGTTAATTTTCGAGATATTTCGATGATGAAATTTGGTACACTGACATTTTTTTGATCTAAAGATGAACGCCATTGAAAATGAATGCAGTTGAACCATTTCTGCGGTTGCTTCACGCGGAAGGAAGCAGGCTGCTCATGTAAGATGCCTTGACTAAAATCGATGGAAAATAATCTTTAAATGATTGTGGAAAGAAATGGTTGAGATGGGAACATTTTTTAACTCCGTCCCTTATAAGAAATAAGCTTTTTTATGATAACAAGGTTTAATTTTTGCCTTATCAAGTCTCTACAGTTCCTTTTTATTTTTTTTTTAAACATTACATCTGCATTGTTATGTAGCAATACAATAGATAAAACTATCTCTGTTATTTTGGTCATCGTAACAATTAAATTGCACATTAAATATGTGATAAAAAACAGATAAATATTGTTCCAAAATAATAAAATGATTTATATGGTATTACGTTAAGTGTTTGACATGTGGATTTCTCAGCCGATTACCATGTAAAGGACAAGGCTTCATTTCGTCGTTCATCACGTCGATTCATGTATTATTTCCCCATTGCGAAAGGATTCATTCCCATCCGAAGGCAATAAGGTACAAATTTTAGTAGTTTGTGACGAAAGTACCCGAAGAATTCTATTAAGCGACATTGCGTAGAGTGTATAATAGTCGATCTTACCAGTTTTAAGGTTTTAATTTGATTTTAAGGCTTATGTTTGGGTTTGATTTTATGCCTTAAATACACTTCTGTTGTAATGAAAGTGTTGTTTATGTTAATTTGATCATAACCCTTTGCAGTCCTAATATTTTTTTACCTTGCACTTAATCCTCAAATAATTTGCATAGAAGATGTAAGAAGTGCGTTTAAAAGAAAAACAAGTAGTAATTTTCAATAAAATAATGGGGAATCTAGCTGGACCTAAGAGCTGACGTGAGAAGTGCGATGCTGGAACATACTCGACATAGGACTCGATTCATCGCTGTCGGCGTATAGATGTTTAGTAAGGAACGTCGCAGGGTATCTGGCTTATAGTTTCTAACGCTTTGCTATTTCTTCCAAGTTTAGAATTAGAAGTGAGCTTTAAAGCTAACACCGAACATTGCATTTTCGAACAGCTGTTCACAAGACTAGATTTTGTGCGAAATAATGACCATCAAGAAGGCTAGAAGGTGTCGCCTAATACAACAGCCTCTGAGAAATATTGAAAGTGTTTTCCGTAGTGAGTTCTGAAGAAGTTCTGACTACTTGGACAAAACGCGCTGGCGTGTTCCAAATTTTGTCCTTTCGGATGTCTGATCTCTTTCATATTGCAAAAGATATTCTGAAAATTGACTTAAAAAGTTAATTTAAAATTGTAGCTTACCTGACCAATGTGCTTTTTTAGCTCTTCCGTTTTTTGATCACGCATTGGATTATCGAAACCGCATAAGCCGATTCTTTTATTTATTAAATTGAAAAAGTAAAGGGAAAAAAGTATTTTTATAAATTTATTCAAGTTTTTTTAACATAAAAGCATTTTAACTTTTAGACTTTATTGGTACTTATTTTTATATCTACCATTGAGAGGTGGGTTTATAATAATTTTATTTTTTTTTCATAAGCTGCAAAGTGTGTCTTTGTGATTGTGCGGTGTTTGTTTTTGGCGCTCACCTGGTCGCAAACATGAAGATATCGACTTCAAATTTGGTAGAAACATTAGAAGGTTTTGCATGCAGGTTGGTATTGACAATGGGTCAAATTGTTTGGAGTATACGCCCGCAGTGGAGCGTAAATTAAACGCAATTCCGTTTTTCTTAACAAACATTAGCGGGTTTTTGCTCCCTAGTCAGAAATTATAAAAATTAGATGACTGCAATTTTCCACATTTACTTTACGAAGCACTCTACTCTTTACGTCCAACATTGAAAAATACGGCCAAGGCCGCACAAAGTTACAAGTGCTTAAATTTTGTTTTTTTCACTTTTTTGACTTTTCGCTTTTTTACTGCAAAAAAGTTAAAACATGCAAGAACGTGCCGAAAAAAATTTTGTGAAGTGTACGTTGAGAACGCTGTGAGTGAAGGAAAGTGGTTTGCTCGATTCCGTTTCGGAAATTTCGATGTGAAAGATGCACCTCGCTCTGGCCGGCCAGTCACTGAAAAAGTCGATCTAATTTTGCAACTGGTGGAGCAAGAATGGCGCGCGAGCTGTCAAGACATAGCGGAGGCACTAAACATCCACCACATGACGGTTGGGAATCCTTTGAAATGAGTAAGCCATAAAAAGAAGCTCAAAAGAAGACCATAAAATCGCGGAGACCCTTTATTAGCTCAATTTTCTATTAATTCTATTACTATTACTATTATTATTATTATTAATATTATAATTTGTTTACCTCAGAGAAGTAAATTTTGGATTTAAGCTAAGATAAGCACAAGCTGCTAAAATTATCAAATTTATTTTTTATGAGGTCGGTTTTTTGCAAAATTCCTCTTCTTGACTTTCCTGAAGTTGTTTGGAAAAAAATTAGAGTTAATGTGTATTAGTGTAGTGTGAATGCTGATGCTGTTGATGTTTTTCGTTAGTTTTTCTTTTTCACTTTTATAAATTCCATCATTTGTGGTATAAGAGTTTGTGCGGATGTGTCCAACATCCCAGGAAGACAGGAAGGAACGCAGAAGTAATTTAGATAGACCTACTTTTTATTGGATCCATCGATTCGAAAAGTGATTTTGATCAAAGTTCGCGTATCTGTTTGTTCGTCTGATATTTTTGTCTTTGACCTATAGATCGAAATTTGGTACACCGATGAATTTTGGCCCAAGGATGCACACTATTGACGCTTTTTCGATCATTCCCCATGTATGGAGCTTTGTTTTGAAAAGTTGTTATATGAACAATTGTAATGAACGAAGTGGTGTGCGGTTGGCCGTGTCCCACTATAGTGTTTTCAGTTATTTTCTAATACATCTTTTACGCAGTTAAGTGCGTATGACGAATATATAGGTCATTATCCGTCCATTCGTCCTTGTCGAATTTAGTCATAAAATTTTATCGTATTTACCATAATAATATTGTATTTTCGAAAACTTTTTTGTCCTTTTATTAAATCGTTTCATTACAACCTAATTTCATATTACAAGTACTCTGTATAACCAGCACAAGTTAGCTGGACAAGCAAGAACAATTTTTTCCATCGTGCTATCTGTAATTAATGCTGTGGAAGCTGGAGTTTTGGCTGCTACCGAAGTTTGCGCATTCGCTAAGAAACCAATACAAAACTTAATACATAAAATTTTTATATTTTATCTTCGCGAAGCACGA
This sequence comes from Glossina pallidipes, assembly GCA_000688715.1. Lineage (NCBI taxonomy): Eukaryota > Metazoa > Arthropoda > Insecta > Diptera > Glossinidae > Glossina > Glossina pallidipes. The sequence continues at coordinate 83,874 of KK499794.1, read as the reverse complement.
TGGTATTCGTTACTGAAGTTTCAACTCGAATTTCAAGGGATTCAAGGGATACAATAGATTTTATGACTGAAAGACTGAAAGACTATCTATGAGGAAAGCTGTTTTGAGTTTGATTTTGCGAGCGAAATTCGCTGCAGCTCCCCCACAACCATTTTCATATAGGATGTAATTAACTTGGATCTGTTCCACGGCAAGTTTTAAATGGGATTATGAAAAAAATGTCGAGAAGTTTTCCGAAAGCAATTATCGATTAATCGAAATTCTAAGAAACTGATCTTCATTATTACTGATCTTCGGAATATCTTTTTGTCTCTGGCTCGAGAATTCCATAACCTCAAATAACATGCATCAAAAATCTCGACGAGAGAATTTAGTTATTGAAAATTAATTAACTCGCAAAGAGCGCTCTAAAGGTTTTTTTTTTTTTTTGAACATATCGTGACCATTTTCCAATTGATTCATGTTTGTAGGGTAATACATACCATGTTTAATTTTATAAATCGAAAATTTTTTTCTTTTAAATTGACTATCAAATTATTTTATTATTTTTTGTAAACATTGATGTATTTTTCAATTACTAAAAGCTTTACATCGAAGCATAAACTGCCTTTTATAATATTAAATATAAATAAACATACATACATATATATATATATGTATGTGTGTATATGTATACATATATATAAATTTGATAAAACGAGCTCGGATAAAATTAAACGAGTTTTTAACAAATCAAATTCCAAAAATGATAAAATTAAATACAGATTCAAGATGCCTTGTCTGCCCACGAAGCTGGCTGGTTTGCCGAAAAATTAACAAGAATTTGCAGAATATTCCCCTGGTGAAATGGGATTGGCATGAAAATGTCACAACGGAGTTGCTTATTGGGAAAAGAGATATTCAAACGGACAAGGCCAGAAGCAGCATTGCGAACGTAATGTGTAAACAGCTTTAGGAGAGCTAAGAATTGTCAATACCCTATATATGCTACATTCAAAATCTCAATTCCCTGATACGAAGAAGTTGAATAAAAACGTAGAAACCTACATGGCGTTTTGTTAAAACGTTTGCAATGCCCAGATGGCACCTTCAGAGCCCTACAATTTCTAAATCAACAAACAATTCAAAATTTACGAAAGAATTTGAAAATGATCCAAATCGGTGAAAGGACACACCTAAAACGCCTACATGCTTATGCAACAAAAACTAGATACAATTTTTCTTTCTTTGTTTTTTGCTTGGTGTTCCATATAAATTCACACTTCTATTCTGAAAATAGTAACAATCAATACCGACATTGTAGAGTAAGACAACTTGGAAGTTTGCCTTTTATTACGATTGTACTGATCGGTATAAACGATTTGGTTGCGACCGAATATAGTTTTCTTATTTGTTTTTTATTTTCTTTTTGCGATCATTGGGTCCCTTAAAGAGCAAGAAAACTAAAGGTCCAGATTGAAACTTGCTTAAATGAAGTAGGATTTGCACGCTAGTTAAGAATATGTGAGGATTTTTATGTCAAACGCATGAAACCTTTAATATAACTCCACAAAAAAGTGTAAGTGATTTCTATGCGAAAAACAAATCTAATATACCTACGTACGGCCTCTTGTTAATGAATAGAAAAATAATAAAAAATAGATTTCCATGATATAGATACTATTGTGGATTGCGAAGCATATGCCACATTGACATATGGTCAATTTATATATAATATGTATAAAAAAAAAAAATACCTTTCGTCCGCTTAGGATCTTAAGTACTCGTACATGAAATTGTGGTATTAAACTTTGCAATTTAATGGTTTGTTGCTGTGGTTTGGTTGAAATATATATTTCTATGTATTGGCAAATACTTATTAGTTATTAGTGGTAGTGGTAGTGGTGGTGGTGTATAAGGTTATAAAATGTAATAATATTTAAAAGAAAATTGAAAAATTTAGGTTAAATGATTTTTGTGTATACATGCAGAGGAATAAATGTCTTCAAGAGTACACACACACATATACATATATGTGTGTATATAAATAGAATGTGGGGTCAAAGTGGTGGACCGCACTGCACCCATTCTGTATATGTACACATATACGTTATGTTCATGCTCACACACACCTATACATAGATGTATATATATATCCATAAATGTATAAATTTTCATTAGATAAACTTTAAAGGAGTGTTTTATGTCTGTCTCGAGCACACTTTAACAATAAATGGCGATTATTGCAATAAGAAAAACTTAAATTGATACCAACAGTAATTATTATGTAACTTTAACATTTTATTCATTATTAGATGAAGTTTCCTGAAATGGATTTTAATTTTATTGAAATTCTTAATAAAAGTAAAAATATGAAAATAAAGCGAAGCCATTACCCTTTTTAATTAAATTGAAAATATTACATGTATTTGAACGCTAATGTTTGCTGATTTATTTATTTATGAAACTTTTTTATTTTTTTTTATTTATATTTACTTTTAATGTTGTTTAGTTGTAGGTGTTGCTGTTACCATTGAAGTAGAATTGAAAAATGTTCGCAATTGAATTATAATTCTTTCATATTCTTTTTCTAGATTTAACTGAATTACCTCAGTCGGTTAAAATAAAAAAAATATTTATTTGAATACCTCTGATTAAATAAACGAGACGTGAAGTCAAAAAAAAAAAGAAAAAAGGTTGATGTAGCTTAGCAGTAATTAACAGAAGTTATATGCTGTCTCTTAACGTTACCCCGTTTTAGATGAAGTAAATAACAAATGTATGTTTGCCTAAGGGCGATTTTTAATATATGTTGTATTTTGTATCTTTTATATAATATTTAAAAATCTTTGATCCCTCTGCTGCGAGGGTGTTGTTATTTAAGATGTGTACCACCGTCGGTTATATGCAATCGGTAAACGGTTTAAACTAACCGTTTCAAACCGAAGAAAAGCTATGTAATCGTAATGAAGTTGTGCTAAAGAAATAGTGTAAGAATACTTTGCATATATATAGTATTATAGAATTTTCTATTTGAACAGATTCTCAGCATACCCCTTTTTTTCTTTTAGGGTTGAAGACACTGTAATTGTCTAGAAAACGTTTCTTTACAAAAGTTTTTATAAAGAATTTCAACCATTCGTGAAGATGAGTGTTCGAAGCGTGGTCCTGCAATACTTTTAATGTATGTGAAGTTAGCACATTTCCTTTTTCCTGTAAAAGCACCACACAGTGGATCACAACCTTTCATTAAATACCCTACAGTTATCCTTATAACGACTTTTCAAAACGTGGTGCCATATATAAGAAATACGGTTGAAAAAAGACTATTTTCAATAGCGAAAGTGAGTCAGAGAAGGAATGAGTTTACACTACTATATCCTTACAATGACTTTTGAAAACAACCTGCTAAATGGGATCGCTTGGAAAAGCGATGCGTTCTGAATCACTTTTAATCGTATCCTTTCTCGGGCTTAACCATGCCAGGGTAATAAATTTCATCAAAATATCTCAAAAATTCCGAGCAGTTAGTTGACGGACAGATGGACAGACTAACTTTGGGAAAGTTATTAAGTATATATTTGAGTATTAAAAAAAAAACATTATTTTGAAAATGCTTTATGGAATAGCAACAGCGGAGCCCGCTCGCAATGCATTTGTGGTACATTAAATTTGTGCGGACATATGTAACACGTAGAAGGACTTAAGATGGATCCATCTTTTATTATATCGATCGAATCAGAAAATGCTTCTGAGTTTGTCTGTCCATGTATTTTTATGTTTTGACGCTAGGACAAACGGTATTGAAAATGGTTTGGGTCGGTCCACTTCCCGTGTAACGCCCTATTTTGAAAAGTCGCTGTACGGAAAGCATTGCAATTTTCAAAATTTCTTGGGTAAGTAACAATATTTCGGGTTTTTAAATTGGTGTGAAAACTTTGGATCGACTCGCGCCATTTGTTCTAACAATGAAAACTAAATTTCGTATGAATAAATGGTCTAATTTTCAATACTGTATAATGAAAATGATATCATAATAGTAATTAAGGTAAAAAAAAACGAATTATATCAAATTTCGATTATCTCGGGTTCTATTTTGGATCGTAACCTATATGAGGAGTTTCGGGAAAATTGTTGTTTTTTAGGACAGAAAAGTCTAAATTTTAATATATTATAATGAAACTTGGATTCATTATAGTAATTTGATATAAAAATTAACTCTACAAAATTTGAACGACGTACGCCTATTTTTGTGTCCTACGGATTTTCACGAAAATTTTGTGCCGGTAAAGTTTAAGCGAAAAGCTTCGACACCTAAGTCTTTAAGAGAACAAGACAAGCATAGATATTTAGAAGTTCATAGTTAAATAAATCGTAAGATTCTTGTTTATCGAGACAACAATTTGTGGAGTTTGAATCCTCTTCGTAGTATAAACACTTAACAAATTTTATTCAAGCCTTGTATTACTTACAAAAATAAGATTTCAATAATTTTGTCTTTGAATGCATGCTTGGATAGCAATCTATTTATTAAATATTATATATTTTATTATAATTGTTTCTTGTATAAATATTTAAACGTACTTGTACATAATTAATTTATGTTAATTCAAGAATTTTTAACAAATGGAAGGCGTTATTGGTATCAGTTTCAGTTTCAGTTGTTTTACTATTATGTCTGTATATATCCTATTATAAATATATGTACAAATCCACATGAATATATATGTATATGTAAATATATGTATGTATATGTTTTCATGCATACACAGGCAGGCATACATTAAAAACTCAGTTATTAAGTGCTGCTGTTGTTTGTGCCCATTTTAAACAGTGGATGACCTTGCAACCGTTGCACTCATACGTAATCCTCTATATAACTACTACGACTATTGCTTTTGTTGTTTTAAGACCAACAATATGTCTGTCCATTCTTGACATGCATATATACGTATATCGTCGAATGTTTACTGGTGTACTTTGAAGCAGGTTTCTGCTTCGTTGCTTTTAAAGCTCTTTGTGTTGTTTCACATTTTTCTCTTTTACAATTTTTTTTTTTGCGTTTTTTTTTTTTTTTTTTTTGAAGTTTTACCGTTTCTTGTTTAATAGCGTTTTAGTGTAGTTACTGTTGTTGAAGCTGCTTTTCATTATTGTGGTAAATGTGTATATGTACGAATATAACATCTTTAGCAAAAAAAAAAAAAAAAAAAAAAAAAAAAAAAAAAAAAA
>KK499794.1:0-78566 GCA_000688715.1 Glossina pallidipes | reverse complement strand
TTTTTTTTTTTTTTTTTTTTTTTTTTTTTTTTTTTTTTGCTAAAGATGTTATATTCGTACATATACACATTTACCACAATAATGAAAAGCAGCTTCAACAACAGTAACTACACTAAAACGCTATTAAACAAGAAACGGTAAAACTTCAAAAAAAAAAAAAAAAAAAAACCAAAAAAAAAAATTTTAAAAAAAAAAAAAAAAAAAAAAACAAAAAAGAAAAGTAAAAGTGTTCACATACATACATTTAAATTCTTAAATATCAATTGAAACTAGTTTTGCTGTAGTATTGTGCCTGTGTATCTGTGTGTTTATACGTGTCATTATATACTCTTTACAGAATACGTTATTAAAAGGTTACTCCGCAAGAGTAAATCTTCAAAGATATGAAGTCATGCGAACAATAACCAAAAATTTATTGCTTTGAATAATTCTTTATATGATTGAGAAGAACTACGTTTTATATGATTAAACATTTATTTATTTTTTTAACTTTATTTAGATGATATGGTCTTTATGTCCTTAGCGAGCTTAGCAAAAAAAGCAATAAAGAAGCGTCATCTTGTAGACTATAATTAATGAAGTCACTTAACAACAGATAATACAAGCGAATAATGATTTAGTCACACCTTTGTTTATTCGTCCTACGTTTTCTCCTCCCATCGTTTAACCATTACTTGTAGCTTTTTGGAAAATTCGAATTGCTTGACTTTGTTTAATTTGATACATTTGGACAGAGAACATTTGCAATCGTTTAGAATAACACGTTTAATTAACGAAATTTGCATAAGTTAAAAGGAAAAAGAAGAAGACAATGAGATAGACAAACTTCAGAAGTAGTCAGCATCAAGCATAATTCAAAAGCCCTTTCAATGTGATTCCAAATAAAGTTGCAGTGTAGCTACTGATTGCAATTCTCAAGCAGTATTTAATAATGCGAAGAAAAAAAAAAGAAAATACAAACTAAAGAAAATTTCATAAATTAATATAAAATAACATTAACTTTATACGAATAGGCAAAGGATCTCGACTAACAACTCGAAGGGTGTCGCTTCAAATCTCAAGTTTGGCAGAGTTTTCAATAAAGCCCTAGTCTTTGAATTTATTTCTCTCGCTAAATTAACTACAATAATAACAGTAACAACAACAATAATAATAATAATAATAATAACATTGCCTTCGTTCCAAAGTATAGTTGACATGTCATAAAAGATCTTAGATTAGATGAGAAAGTTTTTACAGATATCTGTGGTGTAATTTTAATGACAAACTCGGTAAGTAATAGCAATGTGGTGCGAAAGGGAAAGGAAGAGAAGAAAAGGAAGAGAAGCTGAGCCTGCGAAATATTTGCTGAAAAATTTTAAAAGTGTTCTTGCACGATTCCTTCTGAATTGTTTACTTGTCAGTGAGTTAGTTACTATGAAACACACACGACAAGTTCCCGCTTATTAACTCCATAGGTTATGAGCAATAAGCGGTGATACTCTTGGCGCTGAGGATAATTTTTGGCTTATTAGATCGATCGTAACCAAATTTCCTATATCCTAGTTTTCAACATAATTATTTATCCTGTTTATGCGGTGAAAAACAATTGACTCTATTTGCACATGCGCCAGATAGGAAAGCACAAGATATTGTACATCAAAAAAACATTAATTAAAGGGAATCGTTCTGCTAATAAAAATTCAAAAATGTTGAAAATAGTTCTACTTTAACTATCCGTGTTTTTTTTAACCTCTCTAAACCTCTCTACTAGTATCTTGATAAACGACATTAGCGCAGTATGCTCGTCATGTTAATATTTTAATACAATCTTACTCTATTTAGAATTTAAATTTATTTTCAATTTACTTACAATTAAGTTACGCAATTAACTTTATGGACGTAACTTTGCATTAGCTTTTAAGATTAAGTTAAGAGAAAGGAGTCAACTTATAATTTATATCTAATTAATTTAGTGAAACTATAAAATAAAGAAAGCATAAAAGTCGTAGAGGGAGAGAGAGAGAGGGGGAGAGAAAAAAGAGAGAAAGAGAGGGGCAGATTATCCATGTTAGCCTTACATATAGGTATAGCTATGTCCTTCTGTTAGTATATTCTCCCATCTATTTCACAAATTGAAGACTAACGCTAAAGTCACACGTTCTCTGCTTTGACCCATTGTTTAATGTGATGTTAGCAGAGAGATGGGGTAAGAGTGAAAGAAGGAAGGTGTAAAGCAATGGTGTGAGGAGGGGTAGAAGCGATAGGGGAAGAGAGAGAAGGTATTGGGACACTCTTGCCCAGTGTTAGGCGGCCGCTGAATTGGACGAAAACTTATAGTCACAGAAGAATCCCCGCGCAAGTAGTCTTTTAGTGGAGAAAGTGAAAATCTAACGTAAACATATATCGAGTTGAAATTTTGCTTAAATACCTTCGGAAATATTTCATAAGAAAAGACTCCAATTAATCTAAAGACGCCTCGTTTCATTAAGTAAAAAATTACTTTTTATGTATATACCGCAGCATACAATTGAAAAAAGAAATTATTTTTGAACAAAACTCCAAAAATATTCACTCATTTTGTCCCGCACAGTAACAGAGTAACCGTACTGCCTTTATTTGTAGTATTTTATCAACACTGTTACGCAGTATATTATAATTTTTCTACACTTACATATGTACATACATCTATGTATGTTTAAATAAAATATGCGTCGCTTCAGTCTCTATAAGGATTTATTATATGCGTAAGCGAAGGTGGTTTCTAAAAAGAATTTCTTAGTCATCTCTTTTTTTGTCTTCGTTCCGCGAACATGTGGTAATAAAGATGGAGGAGGTGTTTTCTTTATAGTAAACGTAGCTATCTGCAGATATGTAAATTAATTTTGTTGTTTAGATTACTATCAACGCAAAAACAACATGCAATACTTGGCCACACAAAATACAAACAAGACTTGTCCTCAGTTGTCATCAAATTAACACCACACTCTACGGGACGTATAGGAGGGCTTTAGATAAAACTTTTTGTAATTTAGGCGATTATTATAGTAACGATTATTAATGAGGCGTTCAAATGGATTGAAATAATAACTTTGGGACGATGAGAATGATCATAAATGAAGTAAAAATATGTTATTAGAATTTAAGGTCAGCAATGCAAGGTCTCCTGCAAGGGGAAAAATAGGTTGCTTGAAAAAAATTCTGAAATTCTGAAAATTTTACTTTTCGATTGTTATAGGAGCACATCATGCTATCGTGCTATGGACATATGAATTGAGCTGAATACATCCTCCCCTGGCTTAGATATGCAGAAAAGTCGGAAACATATTGAATGAACAAAAGATTTAAGTAACAAACAAGATGTCAACACAATTTATTTTATTTATTTATTTATTTTTTGGTTTCTTTATTTCGAAAAGTACGAAAATACAATTGCGTTGCTGTGCACACACAATCTCGCTTTTACTTCTTTCTTAGTTTCGACTATGAAAACCTCTGGAGATACATTATGAGAAAGATTTCTTAAATCATGGTTTTGTGTCTATTACATAGTTTTAAATTTCGTGTTTTACAAATGATTCCAAATGTTAAAGCTACTGCTTGTTATTGTTGTTCGCGCTGTCATTGTTGCTTTTATGGGCTTATTGTAGCGAACTTAGAATGTAGAAGCCGCTAAGAAACAGAAAAAGGAAACAAAATTTTAAGGCACGTTTTCATCTTTTTTTCAGATACCATCAGGCAGGCAGGCATTCGTCTAGCAAACATATTCACAAACTTACATAAATGTCACTTGCTATGTAATTAAAAAAAAAATAAATTTTTTTAAATAATTGTTTATTCCGCTCCTTAACATTTAGATAGAAAAAGAAAAATTACTACTAAGGCCAGTAAGAGTCGATTCAGTCACACTTTAAGAGAAAATGATTTTAAATGTTTTCACGTTTGAATGTTTTCACGTTTCTATTTTACTTAACCCAATAAGTGCTAACTCTAGTATTCGAACTCTTTTTGTAGCGTAGTCATGCGCTTAAAGCACTACTTGTACACTCTGTTTCATATGCTAAGTAACTACCATCAGTCAACAAACATAACATAACACTAGTATACTTTTAAATTAAAGCATTTTTTAAAAGTCTTTATCTAGAAGAAGAAGAAGAAGAAGAAGAAGAATAACAAAACATGAAAGTCAAACGTGACGAGGTCATTGCAATCGGCGTTAATTCTTCTTATTTCCGTCATACTTTTATGTAATCTTTAAATTACACGTTCGTCGAGAAGAGAACAAGTGTTTGCCTCGAAGTTTTGCAAGAATTTATGGGATTTGTTACTAATCAAATTTCGAAGCACTTGAAATAAATATTTCAAAAAAATTTCTAAATAAGATATGTTTTGTTTCTTCAAAAAATTGTCTGCAAGAAATCTTTCATAAACTACTACGAAAAGACTAAGAAAAAAGGTAAGAAAACAAAAATAATGTTGTGCCTTGGCGGTCTTCTTGCATATTGATCGCATTACAAGAATACAAAGAAACTTTATTGCTGTCCCGTAATCCTGTTTGTGACTAAGATCGATACAGGAAGTGACTCTGAATCGGACCAAATCTGTTTGTCTGCCTATTTTGACGAAATTTGGTGCATACTGAAGTGGTTTTGCGTAGGCACAAAATCTCGCTCGCCAAAATCGGCGAGGAATAGTGCCGTGGCATTGTAAATTGATGCAAAAGATTTGGATCGGTCCGAACAATTTTCGGGACCTCCTCTCATATAATCGTTCCTACGTAAATCTTCATATGGGTTTACAAAGGTCTAACTTTTTAACATTTCATGGTGAAAGTTGATCCATAATAGGATTTTGATATAGAAGTCATTTTTCAGGACTCACCATATATAAGGGTCCTCATGGGAAGTAAGCCTTTATAAGGCACTAAAGCATCATTTGTAGTTTTTATAACGAAACGAGAATAGAGAAAGCAAAATAGTCATGTTTTCCTATCCTAACTATATACGCAATAAAACTTCGCAACCGAGTTCCCTCAATTTTGACGCTAAGCGATGCGTGTTGCTATCTATTGTAGTGATAGAAGACGACTGGCTTTCTTTTGACATAGTGCGGACGCTTCATCTCAATTGCGCCTTTGCGATAGTAGACAGTGGAAGCAGCAGTTCGTAAACGGAAATTCCTTCTATTACTGTTAATATCAGTGGTACTCATGTAATAAGTTTCTTTCAGTCTCTCATCTTATGCAAATGATTCAAAGTTGGTTTTTGTTTAATGTTCAGTTGCACAATGATGTCGTAAGATGAAATGCCCCAATGCTTTTCAATATTTTGAAAAGTTTCGTCGACCTTATCAGCGGTTAACTAATCAGAGTGCGGCGTGTCTTTAACATTGACTTTTTCAGAACGGAAAGGAGCAAAGCATTTTCGCTTTGCTTGTTTTAAAAACTCATCGCAGCCACAAGCACGATAAACTTTTTGTGAAACCTACGAGGTTTCTAACAAATACGATGCCGTAAAATATAGTGACTTTTTAATTATGACTCAACTAACAAGCGGCAAAAAAAGTGTCTTTTTTAAATCTATCGACATATCGCTTTAACGTGCCTGATTTTCGATATGGTAGCGTTAGTGGCCCCAAAGCTAGATGGCTATAAAGTCATCTTTTGGGAAAAATGTCACGAAGTTTATAAATAGTTAAGTTTTCAAACTCTTCTCAACTCTTTGTCATTGTACGGTCTTTGCCTATGGTCTGTGTTGAACAGGCCGATGGTCATCAAAGGTTTGCCAAGTGGTAGGTTTGCAGTCAAAATCTGACAGTAAAAATTCAATTTAGGAGGATAGACATTTAACTACGCGGATGTGACTAAGTCATCTCGGAATTGTACACTAGTCAGAAATACGGCTATGCTAGGATTTAAGTCTCCTTCTTTCAATGTTGAATTATTGTATAGCGATCCCTCATAGAATGGGCCTATTGGGTTTGCCCGTAACTCAGCTCGAAAGTCACGTCCTTATAAAAGAGAGTCGAAGAGTAAACATATGTATGTGTTGAGCAGAACACTTTGTCGCCGTATACAAGTGCTGTGATCTCGCCCAATTGGATTCCGTCAAAGTGGCTTCGAATTTGCGACCACCAGCCGCCGAGCAATAAGAAACGGCTCATGGCAAGATGAGCAAGAGCATTTAGAAGTCTTGTACCGCTCCACTATGCGGACTAAATACGATATATTGTTTGGCACCTTATGAGATTTCTTACCAACATATTGTGCAAGAGATTTATTGCAATTGCAAAGTCTTAGACAATATGTGGGGGAAATAGAAAAATATATATAAGGAAAGGGGCGAAGTTTAGCTGCTTCACGAAAACTGAAGTACATCGGTCATGCTCTGAACTGTGAACAGTAAGATAGTCTACTTGTCAATAACAAAGCATTTTGAGTCTTAGTTCTTGCTTGTTTTTCTCATTTAATGGAACTTAGGGTATTTGATTAAGAAACTGACTTCAGTTTTAAAAGACGAAAGTACAATCAATCAATAGCATCGAGAATAGAGGAGACAATGAGAATTTTTTTTTGGTATCTTATTATTATAATAACATTATTTTTCACCATCATCATCATCATCACCTTTTGCAAAAATATCTCGCTTTGTCCAATAAGATATGCTTATCATCATTTACTGTATTGGCACTAAACACATTCATGCTTGAGATGGAAGTTTGTGAATCACATACATTAAAATAAATGCATTATGCCATTTATTATTGAGGTTTTTACTCAAGCTTTACATAATCAAGTACACTACATACTATATGTTATTTTATGTTTCGTGTGGTTATGCGATCTTTGTTGCGATTTAAAGCATAAATAATTGACCATAATATGGTTAGTAGGTCAAGGATGTTTTATAAGTCTATGTAGAATTGATAGTAAATTAAATGATGATTATTCAAATAAAATTACATACATTTTTACATATTAATATTATATATATTTATTCACATGTACATGCATATATGTGCATTTAACATATGCATGTTTTCATACGTGCACATATGCAAGCGTTCATATATGCATATAAAAAACAATAAAACCTGAAACTCACCTCATGCCATCAAAACCATCGTCAGAACCATTAATAGTTAAGACTGGGGCTCGCGCATAAGCTTTGGCAACACGACGATTACGCTCAAAGACAATGACCTTTGCCCAAATTTCATCATCGATTTGAGTCCATTTATCCAAGACTTCTTGAATATGCTCCTAAAACATAAAAGAAATAAAATAACATTAAAATAAAATAATTTCTTTTTTCGTTTGCTTAAATAATCCATTAATCCTAATCTTAACAAACAATGGCTATAAGGCACTTTTGGCTTCAAATTTCTGCTTATTTCATGTTGCATTTCCAAACATTTCGTTTATACTTATCAGCGAAACATGAGAATGATGAGAATTCCAGAAAGCAGCTCCTAGATCCTGCAAAGTACATATATTCTCGGTCAGCAACAAATCCTAATTCGATTTAAGCCTGTCTGTCCGTACTTCTGCATAATGGCTGTGGTAAACATACCCCTGGTCGCGAAAACGCTGTAATCGAATTCAACTTTAGCATAAAAGACACCAAGTTCTTGCACGCAGGTTGGCATTGAAATTAAGGCAAATCGATCAAAGAATACGATCGTACGATCTGGGACTTCCTCATATTGTGGGACTTCCTATATTTTAGAAGGTTGAGAGACAATACAAAGTCTACATAATACTGATTATTAGTAGGCGGTGATGGGTATAAACGACTCGCTTGTGGCCGAATACAATTTCTTACCTGTTTTAGTTTACTTTAAATTGCCAGTTAACAATAAAAGAAAGGAAATATTTATAAATTTGGATTTGGTTATATATTAATATACCTATATACTACTCACAGTCATATCGTCAAAAAGCAAAGTCATATCTAAAATATGTCTGTGTGTTTAACGTCTGCACCTGGCATGAGCCTTAATCAGACGGGTTGTCTACAACAATTGGCAATGGAGAGGTAAGTTGATTGATGACCCCTCAGGGAGGGAGACAATCCCCATATCTAAGATAGGAAGCAGCCAATGGAGACCAAAATTGCAGGCAGGAGATGCATTGAGAAACCCTAGTCTTATATATAATAATTTCTTTATAAGCCATGAAATGAATCAAAGTTCACGCTCGCATAGTCTTATCTTTTATATCTTATCTTTTGAAGATGTTTTTGCCTTTATATAACCTAAAATCGAGCAAGTGAAAACATTGCAATCGGCCACAGCTTGTCATTGCGATTTATAGGGCGAGTGCAACTATTCATGGACGGATATTGAATGGACAGACGGGCAGACAAGCTTAGATCGATTCATGTATCCTGTAGCACAAGTGATTCGGTATATGGACGGGCATCGAACGGACAGACGGGCAGACAAGCTTAGATCGATTGATGTGTATCCTGTAGCACAAATGATTCGGGTTATAAAGATACGTTATATGGTCTGTGGATAATATTTGATGTTTATACGCAGCTTGTTTGGATAAATAAATTTATTTCGTGTATAAACAAAAACAGTAACATTTTAATTATTTGCAGGATTCTCATAAGTCACTGTAAGAGTGATCAGATAACTTTCCTTCAACTATTCCGAATGTGATTGTATCGCAGTATTACGGATAATTGAAACTTTAAGCGCGTGTTTTTCTCAAAACACGACTTTTTTCATTTTTTTTCTCTTCTTCGAATTTTTAACAAGGTCCTTAAAGTCACATTCTAGAGTGTAGTAGGTAGTGGATTTTTTATAAGTTAATTTAAACCTTAATTATTAATCAATGTTTTGGCCAAGAGCTGTTAAAAATTCCATTCAAATACTCGTCGATCGCACAAGAAACGATTTATTTAAAATCTGCTTACTTTTCCATCTATGAACATGAAGTTTAAGGGCTTTTGGGTTAATTCCAATGTTGATGAGTTTCGGTATTGCCATTTTTAAAATTATTTCTCAAAAATAATTTCTTTTCAATACCCAAATCCATTGAACATAGTTATTCTGTTACGTTTCCTTCTATTTTTCAAAAATTAATTGGCAAAAATATGCTTATTTTACGCTGTTTCGATGACAACATGCAAATGCGTCGCGCCGGGAACGAGAGGCCTATGTAAGAGTAATACGTGAAATATAATACAATCGTACCGCAGAAGAGGAATTGAACTTTGGTACAATCGGCTATACGCTGCTTGTACGAAGATGATGAAATCCAAGCAGTTAAGGTGGAAGGAGAAGAAGAAATAATGCAAGGCATTAAACAGTAAATAAAACTAATTTAAAGGAGTTGTAATGTGTGTGTATTTGTGTGTGCTGAATATAGATAGCACTTTTTTTCATAACAAAGATTAATTATAATTTTAATGAATTGAAAAAAAAAAAACATTTACATGTTAGACGTGCATTTTTCTTAAAATGCGATTTTTCAAATCGCGCCAAACAGCATAATTCCAAGGTTTCAAGCAAAATTTTTACGATGTTTTAAAAGACACATTTTCTTGTGATAAACGGCGAAGCGTGGTGGTGGAAAGGGGCATCACTTGCTTGGATAAGCTAATTTAAACATAATATATTAAAATAAAGATAACCTCTTCCTCTAGATACCGCCACGAATGTTAAACAATTTTTGTATATTTCCTTAATACATATTTGCACCACTTGCACTGGACTGGATATACATATGAGATTGGAATTTTTGTAAAGAAAACGATAAAACATACCTTACTCGAAGTATTGCCTAACCTTATAACGCCTATAAATTTTTTGTGCCACTCTAGCAATTTTTGGATGTCACGTCAAAAGAAAAAAACTATTCATCCTTTAAGGTAATCCGGTCGTCGAGGCATTTTTGGACATTTTCTCCCAATGGGAAGCGCTACTGAGCGAGTGCGTGTCTCATTGTGGTAATCGAAACGACTCGAGTTTGGTAAACAAGCCACGTAGTCTAGCACTTCCCGGCTGAGTGCATCTAATGCATCGCGAATCGATTTTGCCCATGGAGAGAAGGATGGATACATGTTATGTTACGGTTTTCAACGTTTCGTTTGTGTTCTGAAAAGCGAACGGTTCAAATCGATTAACTGTTGTTGGCGGGGTTGGTATGAAGCGTTTCACCAAAGTTTAACAGCAGGCAGCGGACTCCACTGAGGCAAGGGGTGCACTGGAAGATGTCTCGTTTTCTTTATAAGAGCACCTCTTTTTTCAATAGATTATTATTATGAAGGAAATACAAACTAGCTTCAGCGGGACACAATTACAGAGATGCAGATGGAACAGGACCTGCCAGTTGTATGTGCTGATGCACATATTTCTTGAGAGAGGACAGTTCCGATTTGGCTAATAGGGATTGCATGGTAGATCCAAACGTAAGTAAGTTTGACTGCGGTCACGTAAAGTAATGCTGAAGGCTGTATACCGCAAGTTTAAGCTCCATGGGGTCAGTGGCGCTCTCTCCATATAACACTATGTAAAGGAGCTTCTTTTGGCTGGGACCCGGAGAAACAACCTGCGTGTTAGCGGACATCTTGCGGTTAAGCTTCTACGCAGGTACTTACATTAAACCGCTGGAGACATCGTCCGGCCTCACCCAACAAAGAATATCGTGTTGCTGCGTACGTCTGAGCTTTTTGGCTGGGATCCTCCTTTCATGTCTTTTCATCCAATTTTCATGTTTTTTCATATGGTGCAAGAAATATTTTCTTATGTATCATTAGTGCAAAGAGAAAATGCTGTTGACGAATGCGCTTTATTTGGCCAATGGCCTCGACGTCGTTAGAAAAAGTATTTTTGCGTTGCGATATACGTTAGTAATACGATTACTAATTATTGGCAGACATGTCAGCTATAAAACAAACGCAACCTCAGGCATGTACGTCCTCCACAGGCCGTGGAATGGCGGCGTTAAGATCATTTACGACCAAACTCCGGTTTCATATTTGAATGCCCGGTATATGGCATGCTCTAGAGTCCTTTATACTAAAGTTGCCTCGTAGGAATTCAGTACGATGTTGCCATTTTTTGTTATTATATTCTATTTTTTTTTTTTTTACTATTATTTCTTTTTTTCTCGTACCATCCAAAACAACATTAATGAAGAATAGACTTTTGTTTAGGATGTTGGTCCTTAACGTCGCTTATTTTTTGTTGCGTTGGTTGCTTTGCATAAACGTACATCTTCCTTTTTTATTGTGTTTTCCGCATTCTTACTCTGCGTATCTTCAATAAAATTACAGGTCACAAGACAATGGCCATAATAATCTTTGTAGGTGTATATAGGAACGCGCTGATCAACGGGCGTTATATTGCATATCACTTGCATCAAAGAGCTCGTTAACCGACTAAAGTCACTATTTCACTCTAAATGCTCATTGAAATTATTTATAGTTTTTGAATGAGGTCTTTGATTGGCTGTTTTATGCTTTATAAGCATTTAATAAACTCACTAAACTCTCGGTATAATTGCAAAACTTCGAAATAAATATAAACATCAAAAGGTAATCTTCGTTACTGTAACCAAGAAATGCACTTTAAATGCGAAAATATAAGGGTTTTGTACAAAACCGTAACAAAAAAGTTAATAAAAAATATGTGCATAAAATATATTCTTAAATATCTTTTTTTTTAAGTTTCTTTTATTTTCCATTGATTTTTATTATACGTGTATTTAAAGTGAACGGCCTTGTGTATCTCTTTGTGCTTTTTTCTTTTTTTTTTTTTTTTTTTTTAATTTCATGTTAAATAACTTTGAAACGTTACATTGGATGGTATGTATGTAAATTTGCATATCGTATATGCAGTTGTTCGCTTCACTTTTACTATTATTACGGCTTCATTTGCAATTGTTTTTAGTTAAGTTTTTCTCGCTTTTTTTTTTTTTTTTTTGAAAACTAATTTTCTGTAACAAAAATTAAAAGAAACATCGCCTCAAGGCTGTTGCTTGAAATGTTAGAAAAGCAATGCAAACAGCGAAAATCTATGCAGTCAAGTTGCATCATCACACTTGACTGATTCACCTTAAGGCGGTGAACGTTTAAAATAAAAGACTTAAGAAGAAAACTTTTCATGTAAAACATTTTCCTCTAGAATCTCCTCTAGTCGGAAATTCCACTTTCTAAACTCGAATTTCCGGTGCCGTGTAAGAGGAAGTAAAAATGATTTTGATTAAACAAAATGTTTCTGATGATTGAACTCATAATGATTTTTTTCCTCCTAACGTGTAACATTTTTCACGTTACGTTTGACTGCAAGAAAATAAGGCGGTCTCTTCTTGTTAACCAAAGCTTAGTTTTAGTTTAAAATTGCGAATGTTTTTCAAATTTATTTACATGCCTTAGTTCGATTAACCAAAATTTACTAATGAAGAAATGTGAGGTACATTTGGAGATATTCGTCGAGTAATTATTTAAGGGATTGCGGATCAGTTAAGTGCGTGTACATTGAACAAATGTTTTGTTTTGTTATTTTCAAAAGAGATTCGTTTCTAGAATTTCGCTTGAGCTCATGCCGACACTATATGTCTTGTGGATCGAACTCTGACTTTGTGGAAGTGTTCAAATGATACGAACCAACAAAACCAGCTTACACTTACCCGAATCAGAGGGTAATCAGACTACTATTTGGGGGAGATGATGGACATTTTTATTAGGTTATGTTCGCCTTTTGTTTAGGGTACTCTTCGTTTTTACATCAACTGACTAATTGAGGAGCTTTGAAGAGACTCCTCATCTCCTCAAGATAACACAGAAATATTCACTACCGTTGCAAAGTTAAATAATCAATGCCTGCCTTTACAGTCAGCAGTTGATGAAATTGAATCAAGCAACAAATAAAAACCGAATAGTCGCGCAAGGCTGGTTAGTAGGTCATCTACATTCCTTCGCCAAATAGTATTCTTCGTACATTTGCACGATAATATATGAAAAATCACACCTTGTTCCCTTGCAAAGCCATACTTTTCATGGGAGTTCTTATATGGGAGGGAACCCACAACGTAAAGTGATGTGTCCCTGCTAAACAGCTTATATGGGAGAAAACGTAAGTCCTGCGCTGGCGTGATTTTGTAAAAGACCTCGCTACTCTTCACCTCTTTTTCTCATAAGCTACTAAATATTACCTTTATCTTAATTTTCATTAGTGATCTTATATGAGATGGTGTTCAAGCAATAGACCGACATGATCCAAAGTAGCCCTTTTTGCAGTACAAACTATTGCTATACATAGAATTAATACAAGAGGTTTAAGAAACTGGCGTAATCGGTATAAATTTTTCATATCAATCTACTGCGTCGAAATATTATTAATCAGTGATCTTTGCCGAGCAATTTTGAAAATTGCAACTTTTTTCATATAACAGTTTCTTTCGAAATGCGGCGGCGATTCGTTCAATAAGTGGCTCGATCCAATTCATTTTTAATGAAGTTTGTTGTGTAACCAAACCCCTTCAGTATATTAAGTTTCACCAAAATATCTCCATAATTACGGATGTAACCCCAGACATCAGGCAGACGAATGGACGGAAAGGCTTAAATCTATTCAGAAAGATCTATCATAAGCCCTTCTTAAAATCAATATATCCTGTGCTACAAGTGGTGGGGGTAATAAAAACCGACAACGGATTTAACAAAGTACAAAAGGAATTATGCTCTACCACGATACCGGATCTTCACTGGTTTCTGAAAAATTACACGACTTTCGCTTGGAAACAATATTGCAAAGCTCCACTTCTTGGCCGAGCGGTTTTATTTGCTGTAATCGAAAGATAGAAAAGTTTTTCCATGTAAACTGTGTAAGTTCAAGCCAACGGTTTCTCTCTTCTTAGGATTGCGACGACCTCATTGGCACTTGTGTTTAAGGTTCAGCCAATATCTTCAATAAAAATTGAACTTCGAATCTCGCAAGCTCTTCATTTGCTCTTGATGTACAATCGTAAATTGCTTTTTGCTGAAGAACGAGCGTAAGCTCTTTGAGCGCCGTTGCAGGAAAGTATTAGGAACTTCGGGCATAGGCGTTTCTATGTTTCGTATGATCCTTTAGTCCATTTCTTGAATCCAATCTCTTCTGAATAATTACTTTTTTTCTTAAAAAGTGTGGAATTCTTTCGAAACAAGACGGTTTGAGGAATTCATGAGACAGACATGTTAGTCTTCCATCTGAAATTTTTTTTTTTTGTTTAGATGACCAGCCATACTATACGCGTCATGTTTCCTGTACGTGTCAACCCGGCGATAGCTTGCGTGTAGGGAAGAAGAGAAGGAGAGGTTGGTGCTTCTGTGCGTTCAACTGGACAGTCGGAGCATTAGGTCTGGCGAGAAACATTTCTACAGATGGATTGTACCAACGTGGGAATGGCGACAATTTGCTAGCAGGCTTTCCGTGGACTGACCATCAGCTCAAAGCAAAATTTAATAAAGAATTTGAGGCAAATAAATGCCGTAAAACGAAATCCACTGCATTTATTTTTTACACAGAGGTTATTGCTCTCCAATGGGAGCAAGATACGATGTTTAAATAAATGAAAAGAAACAGTAAAAATTAATTAAAAGAACATAAATAAATTAATTTATAAATAGAAGATCCAGTATAAGATGTCTTTTCAATCTTCTTATCTCCTCGCATTCATCCAGAAGAGATATTGGCAAACGATTTACCTAATTATTCAGTATGCCAAGATACTTTGAACAAAGGCATGGAATTCGATTTTTAACAGAAGGCAAATGCAGCTCATCGTGACTAGTCTTGCAGCTGACGAGCCACGGAGAACTAAAAATGAGACGAAGAATTTCCGATCGACATTTTTGAAGTATTTCTATATTAAATATACCGGCTATTCTCCACTGTTAAGTGCCGTATGTCCAAATAAGTTGGAAGTTATTCTTGTATAAAAAGCATTTATATCTTAGATTAAGTTGGGAATGTTCATAAATTAGGCAATTGGGGCTTTTAAGTCAAGATGCCGGCATTTAGCTTTGATATGTTGTTCGTAAGAATGTATTTTTAAGGACGTAAGGATGTTACTGTTTTTCAAAAATGGTGAAGATCTAAAATACTTTTTCAGTACTTATTTTATCAGCCGATGTATTCAGCCAAAGCGAAATTTTCTTGATAGGAATTGCTGTTCGTAGCAACCCATCTAGTGATGGGATCACTAGATGAAATTAGGATTCCTATGTCGTCTGCATATTAGGCAGTTAAAATGTTGCCGGTGAGTGGAAAGTCTAAAGTGAAAATTGTATAATGCATTGGCCCTAAAATGCTTTCGTAGTAAATTGGCAACGATCCAGCTATAGATTCTATCCACTCAACAACTACTTTTGGTCGAATCCTGCTTTGTTTGTTATGTGTGCAGAAATTGCTTTGCTTTTCCAGAAATTTTTATTCCAGTTTTCGAACTATTATGGGCAAGTTTGTAAATAAATTACTTTAGAAAGTCATGTCAAGAAAGTACGTAATCGAACTGTGGGTCCAGTGGCGGCCGGACGACGGTCAAAAATTGCTTTGTTTTTCCAGAATTTTTCTCCATTTTTGAGCTACAAGAAAAATTCACTTAAAAAAAATAGGCAACATAACAATCAACGACGGACGGATGCGTAGTCAAAAATAAAATAAAATACATTTTGGAAACTCTCGCTTATCACAATTGTACGCAACCTATGAAATGTTTTTTCAATACATTTCGAATGGAATAAGAAAAGTTAAATGAAAAAATTTCGTATAGCGTCTCGCCTCATCGGTAGTAGGTATGAAAAGATATGACAAAAATTAATTTTGTTAACGAAAATAACTGGTCTGAATTGATAAATATTAGACGCCAACACGGTGTAACGAAATAAGCCTTTAGACTAGTTTTAGCGTTCACGCGCATACACACACATACATACCAATGTAGATTGAAACATGTTTGTAAGTTTTCATGTTCATATCGATGTAGTGCAATGTAATTGAATGTAGACCGCATAACAGAAAACAACTTTCGTTTATTGCAAAATATTTGATACGAAAACAACAAGATTTGCAACTATTATAGCAAAAACAATAACAACCACAATGCAAAAAAAGCCAGTTTGATGATAAAAATATATATATATATTATTTTTTTCAAAAACATATCAATGCAATAGAAAATGAAAAAAATTTATAAAAAACAAATAAATAAAAATATTTTTAACATAAAATAAAACAACAGAAATAAGAAACCAAGGAATGAAGGGATGAGGAAGAAACTAAAACTCAAAAAAGACTTCAATTTGTTATTTATACTTTAGCTTCTGTTCTGCACTATTCATATTAAGAAATTGTTTATAATGCGACTAAAATACAAAAAACAATTTTCTATATATTTTACGCAAACATTTTCTCACACAGCAGCCTCCATGTACATATATATATGTATATGTAAATAATCAAAACTCACTCTTTTTTATATCAAATATTTACCATCAGCAACTCATCTTCTTTACCTAATGTTGAAATTGACAACTGTGTGAATATAATTTTGTTTTTGTTTTTCATCTTATTCTTGAGTGCACAAATATCATTGTTGTGCTTAAGAAGATTTCCCAATCATAAAACAACAACCGTCAAATATAAATGTCTATCACACACAAAAACTAAAAGGAAATGTCAAAGTTTGCTTTTAATATATAATTTATAAAATATTAAAGACGAACTTTTTACTTCTCCCAACATCAATTATATAGTTTTGTCAATATTTAAAGGGAGTCGGTCATATCTGACTCATTCAAAGATCACTGCAGCAATTTATTGAATTTTGTACAGATTAGTGGGTGATTAGTGTGATGAGACCGAAGGAAAGTGATTTGTAAAATTATCTTACGTTGTAGAAGGAGGTCGCGCTATTAACTTCATTAAGTAATGGAATTTACTCATTAATAGAAGAAGACAAATAAAAACATTCGATTATCGATTTGGTTATTATGGCTATTAAGGTCGTGGAGTTAACGCAGTCTTTGTTAGACATGAATAAACGATCTCAGGTCGATTCCCTCAACATATATGTACTAATAGCCAAAAAGTAGGAAAAAGTTAAAGTTTAGCTGAGAAATAAGGACTTTATCCACCCTCCAGACCCAGCAACTTATTGGCAACTCTGCTCCATCGAAAATAATAATTTATCGGTTTCTTTGTTAATTTGAAACGAGGTCGGACGAATATTGACTATACTGGACGCCCAAACGAAGTTGAACACATAAAAAAAGAAAATATTAAACATTGCTTTCGACAATGAGCGCGTCGCTGACGAGCTAAGTGCATGAAAGGTCAATGCATTCACTGTGCTGTCTTTTTTGTTCTCGACGTGAGGAACTGGCTTGTTTATGGAACAAATGCATCTTATTACAAGTGCACCGCCACAATGATGAATTTGTACGAAGTGAAGTTCGAATTGCTGTCGCACTCTTCGTATTCTTTTGGTCTGGGTCTAAGTAATAATCATTTGTTTAAAAATTTATTGTATTTTGAAACTGCTGTATAAGAAAGACATCGAAATGTTTGAGAAGCATTCAATTGATTGCATGACAGTTTTTCTCTTACTTAGTCCAAGGAATGATTACGTATTTATCGACTTCAAATAATAAGGAAGTGTTTAAATGTTTGCGTTTAGGTCCTCACTTTCAAAGAAGAACTGTTGCATTGTCCGGGTATGCACCTACAAACTAGTATGCTTTTCATATTCTACAACTCTTCTGTCACAAGGTATATGAAGTCTTTGTAGAAGTATGCCGTATGCAACTAGATATGGGTCTGTTATCACACCCGAATCGAATCAGAATCCTTGTCTGAGCGTATATAAGCACGCTTGTGGTCTGCCTCTTCTTCTAATATCTGTCTATTTATTTTCATGTTCAGCTTGTGAGTTGCGATTTTCGAGATATCTTGCTGGGAAGACTTGTTAGCTCTTATATGGCAGCAGGTTGTACATTTTGTCATTTCATAACCGAAAATTGCTTCGAAATATTTACTTGACGTATAAGCTTAATGTTCCAAATTTGGACTACTTACTCCATTTTCTGCAGTCCCTTCCTCATAAGGATTTTCAAGAAAGTTATCTGTCATATTGTCTGTATGTTGTCTATGTTGTCTATATATCTATCATATGTGTGGTAACAACATCAAATTTTGTCATATTTTATTGCGAAACACATGTTGTAGGGTGTTTTGAAGGTCGACGTTGTCGAAAAGTATCGGTTTAAGTTTATTTTACCCCTGTTTGCTTATTAACTTATAATTTATACAAATATTTCTCAAATCAATCTCTCACTGTTTCTCTTGACGTCACAAAAGTTTCGTGAGCGACAAGTAATAATGGTCCGAAAAAAAAGTAGATAATAAAAAACTACATCTAGTTAAAGGGAATAAATGAGCACATAGTTGTCGCTAGTAGTGCTTCTTCTTCTTGCTACGAAAGAATTTATTAAAAAGACATTGAGGAACTGGTATTAAACGAATTCGTTCTTTTCGGGTTTGTTACCACTTGCTGCAAAGCCGAACTTTTATGCCTTGTTTTACTAGACAAATGAATGTGTAAATAAATATACGCAGGTGTACCTATATATATATATATTACTGTAATCAATAAGCATGAGATCTCGTGTTTGTAAATAGAAATAGAAAACTAAATAGAGCGACGTAAGCAGATAGCAATTCTTTAGTACTTTGTAGGTTTCTAATTTTGCTGTTTGCTGGATGGATCAGTGCCAACAGAATCAACATCGATATAAAGTTTCCGGTCGAACGAGCACAAAATATTGTAATAGTTAGCATTTTATCTTCGACTAGAAGAAATATTTAAGTTGTAAACTGTTTTTCTTTTTCTGACTGTGTGTCTCCCTACTTTGGATCGTTATTGCGTCAAGCAACGAGAGGAGCACAATAAGCGTAAAATAATCTACAACGCAAGTGTGAAAATACAGGAATTTTTCAAATGCTTCGGAAAGCGAATAACCCCTGCTCTATGGCACTTGTTTACCCTACTATTAGGGTGAAGTACCAGCAACAAGAGAAGAGAAGAATGCAAAGAGCGAAACTAAATTTGGGAGCCTGTTTGTTTCACTATGCAAACATAAGGCCCACAAACAAAGATCTCCATCTTTTTGCATCCATTCGACAACGCTTCTGTGATTGATTCAAATGATTCTAATTAGCTCGTTGCCACGCAAATCCAAAAAAAAAAACGATTTTTGAGCGTTTGATATAAGCTGAGTATTTACAGTTCGGATAAAACTTCCGAGTTTATTTCTGTTGATATGAGAAGTTATAAAAAGTCCAAGTGCCTTTAAAGTTTGCTCTGATTGGTATAGATTGCCTACTCCGGGATCCGGAATGTCTTAAGAAGAAATTGTTGACAGAATTAAGAGCAACTCGTTCCATCGATATCGAGATATAAATGCATTATTGAGAAATAGATGTATAATAAAACAGTTGTCGTAGGTCATAAAAATTATAGTAATTAGAATTTCGAATTTTGATTTCAATCTTATTTTTTTTTTCTTTTATTATTCGGATTATTGTACATAAGTATCTACTATTCACTTTAATCATGACCTCACCGCTGCAATGGCATTTTAGAAGCAAGCTGGAATAATTGTATGTCTTAAATGTACAGCACGATATAAAGAGTGTAAAGAAGAACTACTTAGGTATAACATCCTTATAACGTAATTTAGACCGCCACAGAAGCGTTTCCGTCTTGTTCTGCAAATATTCTTTACAAGAAGTCTCTGTTAGGTGATTTTACTTCAGGAGGTAAGTTATTGTATTTTATCGTATATAAATCGTTAGGAAACATTTTGATCGTTTTGGCTATGTTTTGAAGCCCTCTCGCAAAAACATTCCTACGAAAAGTAAGCATTTATTCGGGAAAAGTCGAAAATTGGTCCATAGCTGCAGTTTGACATAAAAACCACTGGTACTACTATTTGGATTAGGCAGATCTATTTTGATTGTCCCTCACTCTGTATAAAAGTTCTGATAAAAATGAAGCCTTGGTAGAACAAACATCGAACATTTTGTTGTTATGGTCCGTAATAATGACTTGACATAGAAACTAATCGTGGTAAGTTTGAACCCGACGCAACATAACGACTCTCAATGAAGAGTATGCTTTCACATGGAAACAGGGTATAATAATTTCATTACGAAGATAAATGAAAAACAAGTAAGAACATAATAGTCGGGCAAATATCCACCACATTATACACCACATTGTCTAGTACAACTTTTGTTTTTATTATAGAACTCAAAAATTATATCTTGTTTCTACATAAAGGCAAATTTTTCAAGTGCTTATTTACATTTATAGGGAAACGAGCCCAAAACGCAACGTAATGAAGTACAAGTTTAATCCTTACATAGGGTAGGTCCCAAAAGTAAGCCTAAATGGTCCAAATTTTGTAGAGTTTATTTTTGTTTGAAATTACTGCAACATTATGGGTCAAGTTGCATCACCACATATGAAAATTTTTCTGCTCTATAAAGGGCCAAGTTTCCAGGATTCAGAAGCGAGTCCAGAATGCCCAAATACTACTACTTAGGCACTTTTGCTGAGAAATTTTTAAAATTGCAATGTTTTCCTAATATAACGGTTTTTCACAATATGGCGTTGTATGGGGAGTAGTGGACCGATCCAAAGCCTTTTCAACAACGTTCGTGCTCGGATCAAAACTCGTCACTGTACCAAATTTCATAAAAATATTTCACAAATTGCGACCTGTAGCTTGAACACAAATCGACATGGACAGATATCAGACAGACAGACGGACAGATAGGCTCAGATCAATTCAGATTATGATTCCCAATCGATCGGTATAATAAAAGGATTTATCGTAAGCCCTTCTGCGTGTTACATACGACCGCACTAACTTAATAAGCCACAACTTAATAGGGCCACAGGTAGTGTAGGGTATAATTACAGCAGGCGAAGTGGAGCAGAGTATTTACTAGTCTCGCTTGCCGAACTATAACGGGTTCGTTTGTTTTCATTTTAAAGCAGTTTTCATTTTAGTTTATCTCATTTATTTTATTTTATTTTATCTGCTAATATTAAATTGATAAGTTTATAACATATTACAGTAGATGCTTGATGCAATATGTTACAACAAGCACACAACGGCTGTAGCTGTACAGATATGTACATATATTTAGCAAAGATTACAAAATATATTTTTATTGCTTTGAGTTCTTAAAAGCGAGCTTCTTTTTCGTTTTTTTTTTCTATTTTTTAATTACAGACAGTAAATGTCAATATTGTATAGTATACAAGGCAGGCGCATCTGCCACTGAGGGCATATGACAGCGTACTCATACTAGACAAGATAAGTAAATGCATACATTCGTATGCAGGTAGGCAGCCAGGCAGCCATGTATACAGACATAAAACTAGACGATCTTTTGTAAGTCTTCTATAGCGCTGCAAGTCATTTCATGCGATAAACAAAAAATCGTGACTATTAAAAGTTCAACAACTTTTTTTTTGTTTGCAAGAAATTAGAAAAAAAAAAATATTAAACTAAATATTTGTTGTTAATTTATCAAGTAATGTTTGAAATTATTTTATAATGAAGAACAAGCGATAAAGAATAAAAATTCGGCTTAGGGCGATTGTTTTTATCCCCATCACTAGTTAGTTGGCTTATGTTATTTTATACATAAATGTTTATAAACATATTCTGTAATTAACCTAAAGTACAACTGACCCTTTCTTCATTGAAATAGTGAATAGTAATAGAAGCATGCCACGTTTGGCCAGTGTAACATAACATGCGTAAAACCTCTCTTCGCAGGAAAAAAAATATCAAGTCGCTGATTTAAGTAAACGGGATTTCAAAGCAACCGATTATTTTGTATCCATCATTAAGTGATCGCCTAGACTAAACGATGGTATTGTAGTTACTTTGTCGTTCCGTACTGATTAAAAACCAACTGATATCCAACTTTGACCTTTTCTGCTGTGCTAGTATTAAAAATCACTGTTTATATATTTTGCCGAGAATCAATTGCTTGGTCCATTTAAAAATTGTTTTCACTTGATTTTTCTGCAGTGCACTAGACGTTGGCGTACCTTGTTCCGAGCCCTGGTAATACCTGTACACAGAATAACTTTATATAGAGGATGCCAAGGTGTGTTTTAAGAGTAAAAACAATCATGCCAACAATAAATAAAACAGGTGTCATCATAAAAAAAAAAAGAAGCACAGAATGAAGTTGACTCTAAATATGAAAAAATTCGTGAAGACGAAAGTGACACCAGGCAGTTAAAAGTTTGGTTAGTAAAAAAATATCAAAGGTGAAATGTAACAAAAAATGCTTTTAATAGAAAGTTAATTATATAAAAAGACTTTCTTCTTCTTCTTCTTTGTTTTTTATTAAGAATTTTCTTTACATTACTTTTACTTATTCTTGTCTTATAATGAAAGATAAATTCTATCTCGCTTTCGTCTTTTTTCTTTATCCGAATTCTATTCGAACTGTTACATGAATATTTCTTCTTCTTCTTCTTTTTCTTTTTCTTTTTCTAATTCTTTTTTTGGAATGATTGTTTCCATTTATAAAGAAAAAAACAGACCAACTTCCTTCTAGCTTTATCTATTGGATTGGATTAATTACTTCAAACAGGTCGAGTCATTTCTGAATTCAAAGCCATTTAATGGGAACTGCAACCACGATGCTGCTATTATGTCCAAAGCGATTCGCACGGCTACTCACCTCTCTATTGCTCAATCCAATAGCTTTGGTAAACGAGCTAGGCTTCCTGGGTGGAGCGACAAGCTTTCGTTATTGAGGATTAGCAAAATGGATTTATTCTTTTAAAAGATGTCCTGATCATGAACATTTGTTGTTACATAAAAGACCAATGCTCTGTTCAGAAAGGAATTACGAAAATCAAAGGCATTTAGTTTCGAACCTTTTTCGAAAAGAATTCACAGAAATACATCAATGAAAGTTGTCTGGAACAAAATCAACAGACTTAATGGAACTTCAAATTTGAACGAAATTTCTGCCATCTGCACTCCCACTGGAACTTTAACTGGCGCAGATGAGATTTCTAATTATTTTAGAAAAGTGTGGTGCGAACACTGCTCCGACAGCAACTTTTGCAGTGCTTTCAGCGAAATTAAAAGGACTCCAATTACTTCTTTAAGTGCTATTGACAGATGTACCATGTTCCTGGAAAATTGTATGTCTACTTTAGAACTTGAAAGTTGTCTCTCCATCGAAGGGAAGGACACCTGGTCTAGGTCGTATCTCATACCAAATGATCAATGCTCAGTGTAATTCAAGTGAAAAGAAATTATTGGACCAATATAATACGGTATTTTTGTCTGGCCATAGACCCTACATGCGTAAACTGGCAGTAGTTTTTCCAATTCCAAAGCCAAAAAATGTCTCCTTTGCATCGGACTATCGCCCAATCTCTCTTTTATCTTGCCTGTCAAAAGTATTAGAAAAGATTATAGTATCTAGATTATCTTGGTTTCTTATGTCCAAGAACCTGATTACAAAACAACAAGTTGGCTTCCAGCGGGATAGAGGGTGCATCGATGCTCTTTTACATATTGATTATTTTATAAGCAAAGCAATTTCTGAACGGAATCATGTAACAATTCTCTCAATTGAAATTGATTTCGAAAAAACATATGACAGAATTGGTCCTTATGTGATTTTAAGATTCTTGAAATCATGGAATGTTGGACCCATCTAGATTCTTCAACTACATCAAATCATTTATGTCGCATCGGCGGTTTAAAATTAGAATTAACGATCATCTCTCTGATTCCTTTCCGCTAATGAATGGCATTCCACAAGGATCTCCTTCTGCTGTCACGCTTTTTCAGATCGCTCTCAATGAAATTAGTAAAATTCTTTGCCGTGTACCGAGAATCGAACATTGTCTCTACGCGGACGATGTATACATTTTAAGAAAAGAAACCGATAGCACGAAAGCAATCAACTTCTTCGAATCTATTGGACGAGAGATTTCGTTTGGTCGCCCTATAATGCTAGTGTCAGAAAGTAGTAAAACTTTTCCATCCCATCTCTGCGGATTTACTTAAACGAAAGGATTAATACCCCAACTAATATCTAGTATTAAATTTCATACCTTTTAGTTGCTATTTTCATTTAAAAAGATGGATGCATTGAGTATGTCCCGAAGCACAGTCTAGTCAGAAAGATTGCATTTAGAGCGGTTTTTGAAGTTTCGAGAGTACCCAGAGTGCCTAGATAGAATTAGATCAGGGGAGTTGAGCGTTTGGAGACTTGGGCGAGATGATCGTTTGGTCACAAAAACTCGAACAACCAAAGACATGAATACATTGTGCGGGAATAATAACCGGAAGTTAATTAACCATAAGTTCGGCAAATAGTTTCATGCAATTGAGTTGTAACGATGTAAGGAACTCATGATTTAGCATAGCATTGCACCATAAACAATGCAGTATTTAAATCGAAAAGTGTTCCTACTTTTTGATCACAGCATTAAATAAGAGAGGAACGTTTTAAAGTCTATTCAATTAGAAACAAAAATATCGGATTTGGTGAAATCCCTAAAAAAACATTTATCTTTAACCGCTTATGTCTACGCAAAATATATTTTTCATCTACGGCGTCATTATATAACTAAAACTAAAGGTTTATTATTAATAGAAAAAGAGAAAAAAGGAAACTAAATAAATACACGCATAAACGTACGAACAAATATGTCATGGCTATAGAACATGATTTGAATACATTCCTATCGGTATATATACCGATCTATGTGTGAGTTCATTTTTAATGATAAGCTTTTCATTGTAATTTTATTACTTTAGTTAACATTTAAGTAAAAAAAAAAAAAGAAAAAACAAATAAATAAAAATATAAAGAAAAAACAACAACAAATAATACATAACTAAGCACATCTTCTCGTATCGTATCGTCTACTGATTCTTCTTCTTTTTGTTTTGCCTCTGTATCATCTGACGAGTTCTTGTATTAAACAAGAGCTCATCTTAAATAAGCATGTGCATGTATCTACTGTATGCGTACATATCTATATAAACTTATATTCTATGTAGTTGAACAAGTTTTACTTTACAATGACATCAAGAGTTGTTGTTTTATAAAAGAAACACAAAAAAAAAAAAAAACAAGTTAAATGAAATTTAAAATTGTTATACATCCACATACACACCCACAGTACGCTTTTATACAGACATTTATGTGATATGATATTTTGCTGTAATAATAAAGAAAAGGTTAACATGTTCTCTTATAAAATATTTACGTTAAGAATGTTGTTTTTACATTTTTTATTTATTGATAATTAATTTTTGAGAAGAAGTTAACATATTTTCTTTTTTCATACCCGTCCGCAGTATATTTAACCTACAGATCGCAATTTCTGAGATATTTTAATGGCATTTGGTACACCGGTTTGGCCCTACGGGCGTTGGTTACTGAAAATATTGAAAAGCTTGAAGCATTTTCTCGACCAGTTCGCTTATAATGGCTGGTTTTGACAAGGTGTTCCATGAGTAACTGTTGTAAGCGGAATGGTGTGCGGTATTTAAGGGTGGGCCATAGCCCATTGTAATGCCTTTACTTGTTGTTTTGCAACTTTCTTACATAAAGCAACTTTAAAAATGTTGCAAAATCGAGTAAATTTGGTTTATTGCAATTTTTACACGCAACACCGGTTGCTTATTGATAAACTGATATATTACGTTTTTAACGCCCAAATAAATAATTAAATGAAAACACTTTTAAAGTGGTATAGACTGCAGTTGCAGACTTTAATGTATTAACTAATAACATAGAAATTTGAAATGTTGTCCTAGAGCTAGTTCTAGAAGCTACAACTTAGTGTATTATCCGAGAGTCAGTGGAAAAAATCACAAAAGGTTGTTGATTACGCACGTTTCTCAAATCGTCAGCTTATGGTCTGCAGCTTTGAGTCATCTCTACTTGCACATATGAATGAGTGAAGAGCATAAGGTCACTTTTGTAACTATGGTAAGGGCATATACGACGTTAAACGTCGATCGATAACGAAGACATCGATATAATGGTATCGTCGAATTTCCCATGGCTTAGCGGTTTTTATAATTGCGGGCTTTTTAGTGTCGAATTTGCTATTTTGGAGCTTTTTAGGTTTTTACAAAAACGTTTTATTAAAATTTTTTTTTGAAAATTTCTTGGTCTTTAAGTGCTTGAAATGGTTTTATATCATATACCATTTGAGATATGAAAGTACATTAAGTTTGTGCGGATGTGTGGAACACCCAAAAGGGCTTGACAAGGACGCGTTTTGTATCGTATCGATCGATTTGGCATCATTTTTCGTTTCCATTTAAACTTGTCGGTCCGTCTGTCAATATCGTTTGCTTGTGTTCAGCCGTCTTTCCAATTGGCAAAAAATTGGGAAATTGGAAGGTCATGCGCTATTCAAAATGGTTCGGTTCCTACTTTTTCGATGGCGTTATTTTGAAAACTTTTGATGCGAGCAACTGGACGATGTTGTAATGGTTTTAATGGTGGTTCACTCACGGTGTGTTCAATGTTTTTTTTTCTTTTATATTAGAAATTTTAGTAGAAAATCTAAAGACTTAGTCAAAAAGCCATCTTTTCTAAGTGTTACAAATGTATATTTTAAGTGTATATCCAACATTCTGTTTTTTAAATAAATGAATGTAAAAAAAAAGAAAAAAATTATTGACCTAATTTAGTATTTTTTTTTTTTTTTTTACATTAAACACTCAGCACGCATACGTACGATTCTTGACATCATTTTTAAAATGTGCGTACAATGTTAACGTGACCACCAAAAGCACAACAAATGCATTATAAACCTTTGTGTTGTCTACACACGTATTCTTGCTTAGTTATAGTACAGTCACGAATACCCAAAAAAAAAAAAAGAAAAATAAATAAAATCAAATAAAAACGTAGTTAATCGCGCAATTGCATTGCAAACCGTTAGGTTTTATATGAGACAACTAAAGCTGTGCATGCATTAAGCAGATATAAGACGCAGTCTCGAATGACATTGCAGCTACTTGTACCGCCTATAGATTTTCCCACCTTTTCACTTATGCAAATTTTTCTTAAACTCTGCTTCTGAAGACTTCTGAAAGCTTAATTTTTTTAGAGACAGTGATGACTTATTCTTCATATCTTGCGATCGGACATTACCTTTTTGTGATAGATACGAAGTTTGTCTCTTAAGACAAGCGAACAGATATTGAAAATTTCAATGAATTCACTTTTTACTAAATCAATCGCTCGACAATCATTTCGAAATTTGTCTGCCTCGTGTCCTTCTCGTGTCTGCCAATATATTTCTGTGCTCAAGCTACGGGTCACAAGCTTTGACATATTTTCACAATATTCAGTACACTGGTTTGTTTTGGCCCAACGACGAAGGGTATTCAAAAGGGATTGGATCGATTATTGATACAATTATTCTCCCTATACTGCCTCAATTTGAAAAATTCGTTATTTGAAAAGGATTCTGAAAAAGATCTTCGGATGAAAATCGGTTAAAAAGCAGCATTTTGACGTACTACCAGAATAGGGACAACTTGGATCAAATGGTAGAATTCTTTAAACCTCATTCCATACAATATTATGGAAATGTTTTAATAAAAAAAACTCTTTTGCACAACAACAAGATTAAATTTTGAATCTCTTCAATGGAACTGGGATTACAATAGTTTGTTAAATTTGAACCCCATTGGTCTATTTTTGAAATTCCTTCCGTTCGAGGGTTTCCATAGAAGACAAGCCACTGATAATGAACATTGGCCCAGAATAATAGTTTGACATATAAAGTCATCACCTACGGTCTTACTTTTACCTCTTACTGACCGCTCCCTTGTAAGAAGCTAAGCCTTCCTATGGCAAAATGTTAGTTTGATATGTAACACCGATCCCAACCTTCTTTATATGGATGGCCGTAAAGACTTAGCCTTTATTTGTAAGCATCGTCTCATTTATTCACTTTACTAAATCAAGATTAACAAGTTTTTTGACGAAAGAAGTATTTATACTTTCGATCGTGTCAGTTGACGTCTTCTATATCAGTGAGCTTAGGAAAATCAAACCTTCACAACGGAAAATGAAATTCTAGTTTTAGTATTTTATTAGGACAGCAAGTTGAAAAATATATTAGACGAAGTGGTGATGGGTATTCAAAGGTTGGTTTTCCCTAATTATCATGCTTTAACTTAATGATTTAGAATTTTAAATGATTTTTATAAATGCTTTGAAGCATAAGCTTTGAAGCCGTAAAAGCTGCTTTTATTCTAAGCACCACGAGGTATCAATGAGCAATCTATACAAATACTAATCTCCTCTACTTTCCTTCCTTATTTACGATCCTTCCTGCACCCACCAAGATAGAGAAAAGACCTTGAGTGTCTGGTAAAGAAATCCCGTCATGCATGAAAGATGCTTGCGCCATAAAGAGTAAATATTTTATAATAGGCCTGGTTTTAGGGACCCTCTTACCATTCTTATTCCCTTACGGTTACAAAAATACAAATAGACATTTCACACTTGATGCCTAGAGTCTTAAATGAGTTTTATAGATTCTCTTATCCATTCGCTTAAAAAAATTTAAAAAAAATGCATGCATTCTTACAACGTCCAAGACAATTTCAATACATTTTTGGGCAAATATTCCTCACCACTTGCTACAGGAAAGGGTAACCGTACAGAGGCTTATGGTCCTGATGATCCTGGCCATGCTAGACGAGTTGCACCAACATCCAAATTAATTTCTTACCCTATTAGCCCGTAGCCTTAGATACTTTGCATCAGCATAATTCACTGAGGGATCGACCGGGTACTTGCCATACCGTTATATAGTATCCTTTTCCGTCCTGTACATATTTTCGAGATTCGCCATACGAGCACATAGGTTCCGCAAAGAATAATAGTTTTACATATCACTATTTAAAGTGCTTTAGAGTTTTCTTCGGTCGTAGCTACATTGAGCGCGCGATCGGTAAAAGCATAGCACTTATTGATTGAG
This sequence comes from Glossina pallidipes, assembly GCA_000688715.1. NCBI lineage: Eukaryota > Metazoa > Arthropoda > Insecta > Diptera > Glossinidae > Glossina > Glossina pallidipes. The sequence continues at coordinate 49,504 of KK499794.1, read as the reverse complement.
CACACATCCATTAGGCTTGTGGCCACAACCTCCGTATTTCCTTCTCTTTCGTCTTTTCGTTTTGACCGTTGGGGTGTTGCACGAATAGGGGATATCGGCTGAGTGATTGAGTGTATAATAAAAAAAATATATATATACTACAGTATCGCAGGCCGGAGACTGTCGTTATCCAGTATCCAGGAATTATGCAATATTTCTAATAATTTTGACAATTGTGATGTGATTGAATTAAATTGTACTACCATAAGGGGGAATCGTTCTCATCCGTCATTATTAAAGGCTCGCTACGACCTCATATCTTATGCTACATATCTGATTCGAATTAAATGGTTTGCGTGAAGTATTTGTACTAATTTCTATCAAACATAAATATTCCACTTTTCCTTCTCGTTTTTCTTTTGAATTACTTTTTATTCGTTTGTGTTCTTTTTTTTTTTCTTAATATTTAATTAAGGTATTTTTTTTTTTTGTACTTACTTTATACAATTTTTCTTTTTGATACCAAACATCTTCTTCCTCTTCTTGGGGACTAAATGTCTGATCCAAATTTAGATCATCTCTAGAACGTGACAATATTTTCCGGCGCGAAACCATTGTTTGCTGAAAGAGAAATAAAATAATATAATGAAAAATTGTTTATATAAATTTCGAAAAAAAAAAAATCCTTTGAGTCAATGAACTGTTTGGTAACAGGCTGAACTTCTCTCAAACTAATCATAAATATTTACGTCCGTATTTTTTTTATTTTTTTATTTTCAAAGAAAGCTTAAATGTTAACTTAAACTTCAAAGCTTGAAGCCGCTTTCTTTGTGGCGACACCTCGTCATCATGGTTGTGATGGTGATGGCGGCCGTAAAAAAAATGAATAATTTTTTTCTTTTTGTTTAATTTTTTATTTCAACAAGAACCCACTATTGCTTTACGGCGGCATTAATATGCCGGCAGTGTAAATACCAAGAATACTTTTTTAAATTAATTTATTAAAAATTCCGTACGAAGAATTAAAGTTCAAGATTTAGGTTTTATATCGTGAAGCGGATGTGTTTTTAATGAGTTTTATTGGCCTCTAATGAAGTAACATATTTATAACAAGTCGTCCAAGCCAACGGCAAGCAATATGTCAGTGCTAAGCAACAATTCTGCCCTTAATATTTAAGTGAGACACATCTCATACATGGTGGATCAAAATGCTTTGAATTTTTTTAATAGTTTACATTGCTTTAAAATTATCAGATTTGAGACAACGCTTTGTCATTTGAAATTTCTGCACGCAATTAGCGATGGAAGAGCTACACAGTCAAGCTTTCATTCGAAGCATTAACGTGCTAACATTTCGAGTCACCATATGGATAGGCAGCAGAAAATATCATAATAAAAAAAGTAAGTGAATTATATTCGGCTTTGGCCGAATCTTTTATGCCCATCACCTTTACAAAACCAAAAAAAAAAGAAATGAAATTTCGATGATGGGTAATGTGGATGATGAAAGTAGATGACTTTTTTCATTTCTTTACAGTTACAGGAGAATCACTTGCAGAATATACGTGGAAACGATGAATTACATCTGTCCTAGTTTTTGAATAGTGGGTAAAAGAACCCAATTATTTTCCTTTGGGAAACGGAGGCATTCTACAGCTACGTTGCACTGTAGGCCTTTGCTTAGACCGAGTTGGCCTATTTTTAAAATGGAGATGCCCGTCAAAACTTACAACAGTTTTGCGAAATGTGATCCCGATATGTCAATTTGTGCGGCCGGGAAGTGGTCTAGCGCACACGAGCAAATGGACAGACGTACACGCCTACATGCCTAGATCGCTGCAGAATTTGATATTAATACGGAGTGTGAAATATGCTTAAGTAGTGCTTAAAGAATGCTGTTTGGTTTTCCGACAATTTGAATATACCATCAATCGACGGTAATGGTAAGATATCTGATCTAAATCAATTCAAAATTAGGGGTTTGCAACCAGTCTAAACTTTACTTTTATTACAGATTGAATAGTTTCTTCGTTTCACTCCCAATTATTAGAAATTTTTTTTCTTCTTCTTCTTCGCATGGAACCTGTGAAGTGTGCCTACAGCGTAGGACATGACCTATATTAAAATCCCTTTGTTGATATATTTGAAAGTCGCTTTTTTTAACTTCAGGATCCAGGGTCTGAGACCCAAATATCGTCTTTTGGATCCATGTATCGGATATAAATACATTATAGAAATTTCTGAACATTGATCAGAGAAACCAAAATCTGGTTAGTTAATTATAAAATCTGTTAGATTTAATCGGTTTCCTAAAGCAGCAACAGTTCATAAGTGAATTATATCTGCTGAGTTTATTGGAATAAGAATGCGATCATCTATACATCCACACCTAACTATCGAAATCCATGTAAACTATTTAGTTTGCTAGTAGGAGTTACGTAAGAGTCAGGTTCAATAATTCTAAAATCTGAATATTCATAACTTTATTATGCATCATTGAAATATTATTGAAACCAAGTAATCTATCCCTACACATATCTATCTATAACGAATAAACTATGTCATAAAGCACATGTAATTTATTGAAGACTTTTCTCGCTTGTATGCAAACCAATTGTGTTAGCATTAAAGTATTCTATAAAACTAAGTTATATATAATTTCTTTCTTTTTTTACACTGTCGTACCATATTCTTTTTTTTTTCTTTATATACATACATACACATATATATATAATGCGTTATCTGGTGTACGTGTTCACAAAAGAACAGTTCCTTTTGGCCGTTCCATAAGATATCCAGCAAAACCACCTGCAATAAACCGTAATATAAAATATTTGTAATATCGCCACTTTCTTCTTCTTCTTTCTTTCTTCGTTTCTCTCTGCTTCCTTTAAATATTTGTTATGTCAATATTTATCAAGAAAATATTTTTATTTAACATGCAGACACACACACACACACACACACACAAATACACATAGGCACACAGCACAGATACGCTGATTGCATAATAAACAAGCGTGATAAAACTTTGGCTGCGTAAAAATTGTTGATTGATAAGCGCAACGTTTCCTTCGTCTGCTGTTTCTTTCTTTCTTTCTTTTCCTTGTTGTTCGTTCTTTTTGCGATGTCTCTTGATGAATTATTTAAAATCGTCAGAGATTGTGTAAAAGTGCGAAAGAGTGTGTACACGTGAGTATGTGTACATATGCATGCTTTATGATATCATGCCAATCGGTAGCATTTATGAGCAAATAACTTTGTCAGGGTTGTGTGTTGCTGTTTGAATTTTTTCTTTTTTGCTTTTGTTTTTGTCTTTTCCACAAGATAGTAAATACCAAAGAGACGTATGCAAATTACTTCGTTCGTCGCGTATTGTTTGGCTTGTTGTTGGTGTGGAACGTTGTTAAATACACGCAAACTTTTTGCTACCACTTGAAGTTGTTGTACTTAAAAATTCAACCTTCGTTACCGTTTATAACCATCACCAACAGCGAATATATTTATTTTGGCATTCCATATACTACAATACTCGAAAATACGCCTTAGAGAAGATCGATTTGTTGATTTAGCTTGTAAGGTCCTACGTCGCAGACGTCATTTTGGATGAAAATGCATTTCTTGGTATGCTTACCTTAACGCATTCCTATGTGTATCTCATAATTCAAGTATCCTTACATTGGTCTGTCTTTGTACTTTCTTTATAATTGTGATAGCAAAAGTTGGGCTGAAGTACTGAGGAGCAAACTTCTTGCTCAGTTCAACATGTAGCAATCCGAACACCTTGCTGTAGTGCACAAATCCCTTCTGCCTGTTCAAAAATCGTTTACCCGATTGCCTCTCTGATTGTAGATTTATTTTTGCATTACCTCCTATGTCTACCTCATTCAGGGCCCAAGTTTCCATGTATTTATCCAGTTATACGCCCATCTGTTCGTATGTCCGTGTGCCTCTTCACACGTCTCAATGGCCGTGCATCCTATTTATGCTACGCCCACCTGTTCGTATATGCATATATATGTGTTCGCACGTATTCTGCCGTCTATTGAGTTTATTTGTGTTAGTGGCCGTTTATACGAAATTTTCTAGGTCCGTTAATACGTTTGGATCTTCAATGTTACGCTCATCGCATAGATTCATTATAAAGAATCGAATGATTTGCATTGTATTCGATCAATTAGTGCGTATCGAAAATTCGCCTCAACGTTAGGATAAACTTTTCTTGCTTATTTGTCTTTCATTTATTGTAACTTTTACCATTTTATTGGCAATCAAGCTGATGGCACAAAACATTGTTGTAATTTTGGCATAAGTATGTACTCATTTGTTTGTACGTTTCGATGAATAATAAAAGTGTCTGATCATGCATAGCTAACCACCAGTCAACCAATCCCAATAAACTATTTTGTCATTTCCAATAAAATTTTTCAACCACTACTTTAAAATTAATGTAAAAAGAGAAATATCTGGATTTAAGTACTTTGCACAAGCGCAAACGTCGGTTCGCATACCTGTCTACTCTCACTTATAAATATGTGGTGAAGCTGTCTTGTCAATGTGTAATATTTTACGTTCAAATAATTTTTAATTATTTATTAAAAGTTCGTGACATGTATTTGATTGCTTTCATTATAAATACGCTTTGAAAGCGAACTTCCATCCTATCGTTCATGTTTATCGTTAATTAAAGAAAGGGCAATAAAGTCTAGTGGGTGCAATCGTTAAACTATTGCAAATAATTCTCCCGCCTATTCTTAGGCTTTCTTCAACAAGAAAACTGTGGGCTCCTCTTAATCTTTTTCCAAGACATGAACCGTTTTTGATATGTTCATTTCAATTGAAACTCTACTGCAAGCACATTTTTATTAAGGGTTCTTTTCAATCAAAATTGAACTGGAAGCTACCTACTGCTTATCTTCCAGTTAAGAGAATATCCCTTTCACGGCTATTGTATTATACTCTAACTGATACTTAAATTTATCTGAAAAATTCGTATCAGTTGCTTACTAGCCGACAAAACAGTTAATGTGATCGACAAAAAGAAAGATTTTGAGAACATTTCTGCATGAAAAAGTATTTATTATCAAAAGAAAGGAGAGGCAAACCAATTTTGAATCTGCAGATATATACAATAGAAATGTTCTTTCTAATTGTCAAAGTTTATTTTCACATGTGTGTGTTGGCCAAAATAAATTTATGTACCATTCACAATAGGTGAAAATCAATTGTAGTATTAAAAAAAGATCAATCACAATAGCCTAAGTAAACTAAAGTATAGGTTATGTAACATTTGGAGGGCCTGTTATGTACTAGTTAAGAGCGTCTGTTAACCAATCTTTAATTGACTTTTGCACCGATTGGGAATGATTTTTTTATTTCATTTTACTAAAATTATAATTGGCTTTTATCCACTGCTTTGCTTTATTTGTTCGACCGGTCAGAAGTTAGCTGGAAGATATTTCCTAGTTATGTCTAAGTTAGGGAATAACTTAAAGTGATCAATTACATGTGCTATTAACTGAAGGTTAGATTTTTCTAATTTTCAGTTCAATACTTTACTGAAAGTGGCCCTTAGCAAGTTAAACTCTTTTTTTTTTTTTTTTGGTTTGGTGTCATGATGCACTTATGCTCAAACAGACATTGGCAGACTTTACTCAGTAAAATTCATCGACACATACAACCTATTGCGTGTGATAAGTGCGATCTACTGTAAATATTCGTACTCGAATCGTTATTCCTAATGTAAATATGACTTTTAGAAGCGACTTTTAGAAACTCCATCTTCTACGGAAATCTTAATGTATCTTGATATGAGTGCATTCCTAGAACTACCAAAAACATAAAACAGTTTTCTTAGTGACATACAATAGCTTTGATGCCTAATTCAATCGTTGAGCCGCACAAAGGATGCGACTCGCTAGGGGAACTTTTCGATGTTATTATTATGAATATTTAAGGATGGAAAAGATGATAAAAAAAAATTCATATGTAGAATTATTTCTTAATATCAAAGTAGTCCCTGAAGTACAAGATTTGACAAAGACAATATATAAAAATTTGGGACAAAAGGCTTCATTTCGCAATTTCAACTTTCAAGATCAGTGCTTTTAATGAAAGTTAAAATTTTGAACCAAACAATTTTGTCTAAACGTCAAGCCGACTACTTTTGGAGGGATAGCCTGAATATACTGAAATTTTTGTCGAATTATGGTAAAGAATGAAGTGTAAGACCGATCCTTGATTAGAGTTTATTTTTAACTGGTTAGTACTTTAGGACAAAAGCAACATTTTATTTTACACAGAAAGACTTCGATTGTTGTTAAAGGAGTGTTACGCTTTGAAAGAAAGGGAAATTTGCGAATAACTTAATCGGCAGTGAAGATTGTGTATGTATAGCTTCAAAGTAATTGCTGTTCGTAATAAGATATACGAACTGATTATGATATGCTAAGATTTCCTAGTAATGGTGCTTGAAACTTTCGGCCGAATTACTTGATTTGTTTTTTAACATGACGCGATTTTGATGAACGAAAATTTTACATTAAGTTTGCGAAAAAACAAAGAAAATTATCTGTCCATGATTTTAACTTAAGTGATTTTAAGTGAATTGTTCCAGACAAGATTTTTGAATAGCAGTAACCATGATGTTAACAGAACAGTGACTCAGTATTCTCATTGATTAGCAATGTCTATAATTGGAGGCCTCTCTTACGACAATTTGTCCCCCTTTACACATGTTTGATTAATCTAGTAAGACACTGTCTTAAGATATATAAAAAGAGTGCCTTATTCCCGTAGATTTGCTTAAGCTGATGTGATCCAATAAATGGCTTCAAAATAATTTCTTTCTTTACGTTGCCCTTATATTCGGCTTTTGAAAAATTTGCAAAGTAATTCGCTAAAGTTACGAAACTCCCAAATTCCATGATTCAATAATGAATCAAACATCTTGACGAGGTTGTTAGTACCTTAGCAAGCGATTGCTTTTATTCTATTTTTCCGGATAATCTGCTTTGTTTACTCTCACGCCAAATGTCTAGATTGCTTTGGATATGATCTGGAATTTTTGCACACATTTTGCGTTGTCTTTTACGCTAAGCTTCTTAACATAAATATTTGTAATGCTCAAAGTTATCTATGTGAAATCTCAGAGTCTATGTAGATCCTTGCTCAGCTTAGAAGAGATATTGATAGTTGGTCTGCTTTTCTCGCTATCTGTACATAAGAATCATGATTACGCTTGTTTTCGAACATATATGAAATCAGCTAAATCAGTTTAAAATTTATTTTTTTTTTATCTCTTATAACAATTCATACTTTCTTCGAATATTAACCAAGTTATGGTATTATGTGAAAAATATTGTATTAAATATTGTTCATCTAAGCGTCGGTTATAATTGAATACAAAAATTACTTTTCGTACGAATATTTTTATCAAAGGAAATCCTTTTTGCGGCATTGTCACAGCTGCAGCAGATTACAATCGGATGTAAGAACACGGCTCGTGCGGGTATTATTCTGAATTGATTAGTTATAGAAGATCGTTTAGGTGTCGTTTTGAATGTCCATGCAAGTACATGTATTGATTGCATATGCGCATGGATATGTGTACGCGTATATAAATACATATATGAATACATACGGCCATACATACATATATATATACATACATGTGCTCATAAGCATACACATACGCATACACAGATATGTATGTGAACAGGTATGTGCATACGTATATCATATATACATGCATATACACATATATATATATATTTAGATGCACATACCTGTTCACATACACATGCATATACTCAAATATATACTTCAAAAACATCAGTCCATATACACATATATATATATATTTAGATGCACATACCTGTTCACATACACATGCATATACTCAAATATATACTTCAAAAACATCAGTCCATATACACATATATATATAAATATATATATAAATATAAAAGTGTTTAAGCGCGTGTGTGGCAGCGGGAAATGGTTTTTATGATAGGTACATGCATGAGTTTATGCATGCATAGGCGCGTATATCGCAGAAAAACATATACAAATGAAAATCGAAAACGTATAGGAAAAAATATTTTCTTCATTGAGCAGACTTTCAGGCATACATTCATTACATGTGCATTCATTTGCATGTAAGAATGAACGAATACGTTTTACATATGCTGGCATTAACGGCTGTTTGAGTTTAATAAAAAACATTATTAAAAACGCAATGCATTTAAAGCGAAACCTTTTTACTTTTTTTTTTCATTCATTCATACATTATTTTACAACAACAATTAACAACAAGAAATTATAAAAATAATTATAGAGAAAATATTTACGGTCAATCACCCAGACGGATAAATATTTTTTTTTTCACACAAATACAATATTTATTACACTTTCCTAGGAGAGTATTGAATACATTTTTTATTATTATTATTATGCATTTTTTTCGATTTATATTAGAGAAGCTTTTCATCTAACTATCTTTTTGTTCAATTATTAGTTTAACGTATTCGTTTATGTATGTTTATTTATTTGTATTATGTGATGACATAATACATTTAAATTCCCGTTTAAACAATATTTTGTTAAAAATTTTATACAATTTTTTTTATTTTTGTATTCCAGATGACATTCTAGCGTTTGACTATCCCGCTCGATTATTAATCTTTTAATTTTTATTGTCGCTCATAGTAAAACTTTTGCTTAAATAAAACTTGTGTTCTTGATCAGGAAAGTTGAAAAAAAAGGACATAAGGCACAGTAAGCTTTCATTAGCATACCGCTGCATGCATATATTTAGTTTGAAACCTGGCTTCGTAAGGTGAACCCATTGTATATTCATTACGAATATACTCGTTGACCTGTTTACTGCCTTTACATCGGCTAAATTTGATACATAGAAGTGAATTCTCAACCCAAAATTCGTGTCTATTTTTTAACTTTTCCATGGCGAGAAAAAGAATCATAATATTAATAAAAATATTAGAATGTACTGCAAAGACTTCTCAAATTTAATTCCCTATTCAAGTTCTACTCTTTAGAAGAATTTCGGTGACGCATCACGGCAACACCACGCCGTGTCTTTAATCACCTTGCATAGACATTACTATGTACTTAGTTACTGACGTATCTGGCAGACGCATAGATATGTAGCCTTTATTAAGACAGATATAACAATTAAGAATCGCGACTACCTAGTCAAGGTTTCTGGATTTCAACCTCTGCGTAATAGGGCTTATTTTGATCGGAGCCGTAGCGACTGTTCGGTCGGTAAATACAACACACTTATCGATTGGCTGCGGCCACCACCTTTCTATCTCTTGTTCATTTCTCACTTTCTTTTGACTCTGACACACTTATAGAGAACATCCCCTGAGTAATCAGTCATATTAAAAAACAAGCAAGAACATCATAGTCGGACAAGGCCGACCGTTAAATACCCCACATCATTTCGCGTAGTACAGTTATTCACGCCTTTTGGTAACTCCCTAAAAATGACACATTATTTCCATGGAAAGGCATGGAAGCACTCAAGCTGGCCGATGCCAAAAGCATCACATGACATGGTCAATTTAATCTTTATCCCAAAAATGTTATTATTTTTCACTTTCAGTAGAAAACTAGAAATTAGACCCTATTTCCTTGCTTTTCATAATAAGGGTCTAAAAAATAGATCTATGTGACCCAAATTCCATATCGTAAAACTTTTTGCTCCAACGCTACTATGGACTAATTTTCGTCATAAAATATTACAAATTAAGCCTTTTTCTGAAGCGCTCACTATTCAGGAGAAATCTTAAATCATTTGGAGTCCAAGAAAAAGCGGTAGCACAAGAGTGTGTTTATTTGAAGACGACTAAATTGATTTTGGTGAATAAATAAATATTTTTCGAGAAAAATAAAAAGTCAACTTTTTTTTTGAATATACCTCACATGTATGTATGCATTCAGCTGATGCGGATTGGGTACTCTTCTACTCAATACACTTCTTTTTGTGTCCATTGATTTAAGAATAATTTTCTGTATTGATTTAAACTTTGTCCGCCCATTTATCCCTTCAATATTTGTTTAATTGATGAGTCGCAAGTTTCCGAAATATTTTTATGAAACATCAAGTACATCAATAAACTTTCGTCCAAGAGCGAAGCCTATCGAAATTACATTGGATAACACCATTTTTACCGCCCCTTCTCAATACAACGTTCCATTTAGAAGTCGTTACATGAAAAATTTTTACAATTTTTAATATCACTCTGCAAAAATTCGTAAAATGTAATATTTTATCCCATTTAATAGGTGTGGAAAATTTGGACCGCATTGGGCGAAGGACGCGCCTGTTAAACGCCCAAAAAAAGTCTTTATAAAAGATATGTCCTTATATTTTATAACTATGTATGATTTTTAGTAATTTAGTAAAAAGGTTTATCTAAATTTATTGAGTTAAGTTCGGATAACTTAGTTCTATTTTTAGGATATATTTCCATATAAGGTTTCTCCTGAAAAATCAGTGGCAACCAGATATTACTTTTTTCATTTTATAATGAGTTTACAAAATGCGTAACGATATCTTGTGCAGAAGCCAATTGGCTTATCTAAATTTGCATCATGTAGGTATACATTCATGGAAAGCAAACTTCTGTATGGCAACAAGGTCAACTTCATAACAGTTTAAATGCAAATGCTATTTTTTGCTGAAACCAAGTGATGAAGAATCAATCGCCTTAGGCAAAGTGAGGTAGGGTATATGATGGCAGCCCCTGCCCTAACATTCCGTTTTAAGTTATCTTTTAAATCGATCTAAACCTAATTGTCTGGTATCTGATATCCATGCCTTTTTATGGTCAACCTACAGGTCGGAATATTTAAGGTGTTTTAAGAAAATTTGATTCACTGACCTACAGACGGGACCTATTGAAAATGGATTCGGTTGCGCCATATAACATCGTATTTAAAAAAAGAAACATGTTTCACGTGATTTTCGTTCAATATTTAAAAATCTTGCGTTGCTCAATATCTTTATATTTCTGTTATTTCATGGGGGAACGTAATAATTGTTCGCTTTCCAAGGTTTTTTTCATGTTTTACTTTAAGATAAATTTAACTGAGTCATTCGCATGCTGCTCTTGGTGTTCTTTGTTTTATGTAAACCGGATAGAAAAGATCCACCTTGGATCGCATATTGATTGTTAAATATTCTTTTTTTTTGTTGTTTTGTTGGAATTTCGCGAGAATGAGAGACGTACGTAACAATGAAAAATTTCGGCAATTCTCACTTTTTGGGATACATTTCATACAAGACGATTGTCAAAGATTCTTATACGATGACGCTATAACGGTAGCGACTGGCCCTTTCGTGTTGGCATCAACAATCAACCCAAGACTTCCTTCCCGGAATGGTCTACAATACGCGTTTGATGGTTGGCCTGCTTCATGTGTTGATTCGAAGCGGTCTGACGTCGAAATACGTCAAGTGTAAGTTTGCTGAAAATCCCTGCACAAACAGATAAGTCTTTCCATCCACGTGCTATATTGGGTACAAAGCCAATTCGATTCAAATGTGAATGATCTTTTTGAGCATAACGTTCACGTTTCATATAATGACTCATTTTAAAAGTTTTGTTTTTTAATACGGATCCATAACTCAGGGCATGTTCCGCGGAGATGTTGAAGCACTTATACAGCGGACGTAAATGCATTGGAATTTCAGAAAGATACAAATTTATAAATAGATGTGCGGCGCCTTTACGCAAGAGTAACTTCTGAAAATAAAAGCTCGCTTCTCGAGATCTCACATTTTTTGCTTTATAAGTATCTGCTATCATGTTTAATGGAAATCGCAAACACAACAACAATACAAACATATAAAAAATTACAAAATATTGTATAAAAACAATTCGCTTTTCTATAGAAATATTACAAGAAAAGAAATCGAAAGTGAAAGAAAACGAGGCAAGAAAAAAAAGAAAATGCAATCTGTTGGCAAATGAATTTTAAAACAATTTTCATTTTCAGCAGAAAAGCATTCAAAACATTAGTAGAGCAGTGCCCCTGAAAACTTGTTTATTATTTACGAAAAGAGAGAAAAGAAAAGAAAGAGATGAAGAGAGAAGAACTGAGAGATGCAAGCAATACAATAAGTGAACCACTAACGTTGTCGCTTAAATGTGCTTAAGACTTATTTACACTTATCTCCCAAAAACTAAGTCACTGGTCATGTTTAAAGGCGGAACACGGTTTATTTCTTTTATAGATTAACAATAGAAAAAGTAGATTTAGTAAGAAAACGTGCGTATAGTAAGTATAACATAAATTTATAAAAAAGAAAGGAAAAAAAATGATAAATTTTTTCAAATAGTTTTTGATAGAACGAAAAAGAATTTCATCAAAAGACCGGAAGTGTTTTGTTATTGCCAACAACAACAACAACAAAATATAAATTAAAAGTAAAAGACAAACTAAAATTCACGAAAAAAAAATTAAATGCAGTTTTAAAAAAAAAAACAAAATCTTTATTTCAATAACACATCGAAAATGTCATTAGCAATATTTTATTAATGATTAACTATTGCAGACCTACGCTTATTCAATAATTACGGTTCGACTATAATGCTAATGCTTGTGACGCGCGCAAAGACATACAGACTATAATAAAATTGTACGCAGAAGGTGTTCGCTCAAAAATTATGTGTGGGTTGTATTTTTGTGACTTCACTTCGACTTACAGTCACGTATAAAAATTTGCTTTAAAATTTTTTTTTATTTGTACTTCTTCTGAATCTTGGCAAATTTCTAATAAAAAAAAAATTAATTCCATTTTTTAATTTTTTTATTTTCTTTGTTTAATATGAATTAAATAATAGTGTTTTTGAGCACCTACGCCTTCAGGCCATACTGAGTGTTGAATGAATTATTCAAATGCTAATAATTGCAAGAAACTTGTTTTCTTTTTTTCGAGATATTTGTCAACTGCTAAAATAAAAGGCGAAAAAACCAAAATTGTGTTTTGAAGACGAAACGACGGAGGGAAAAATAAAAACCAAAGCTTGGCTTAGGAACATATCAGCAAATTTCAGTTTCGAAAAACCATAGCTTTCTTTTTTTTTAAATTTTATTCCTTAACTGTAGTTCTAGCAGTCCTTAAATAATTTATAGATAACTGGACTAAGCTGCAGTTTAGCTGTTTGCTACTGAATACGGGAATAGTTTTGAAGGCCGCAAAATAAATTTTGGTAAATAAATTTTTTTTTTTTTAAACTCACCACCGAAGAATGGGTATATATTCATTTTATTTTTTCTTTCATAATGTGAAAATGTAAAAAAGGGAAGTTTGAGAGAACCTATAAAGTCTACCTAATTCTGATTTGATCAAGCTATTTCTGGCCGTGTGTCTGTCTGCTTAGTATGTGTAAGTTAACACTTTCTTGATCGCAAAAATTCAGACCTCTACTTCAAACTTGATAGAAACGACGGAGGATATCGCACGCAGCTGGGTTTGAAAAAGGGCCAAATTGATTAGAGCAGAAGCCCGCAGTGGAGTGTAAACTGAACGCAACTTGGTTTTTGTTAACAAAAATTTATGGGTTTTTGCTCATTGCTCAGAAATTATAACAGCTAGAGGGCTGAAATTTTCCACATTTTCTATACGGAACACTCTACTCTTTACATGCAGAAAAGGAAAAAATCGGCCATGACCATACAAACTTAATTTTTTTCACTCAATGCTTAAAACTATTTTGTAGATTCCTCTGTTGAAATTATATTATCTGCCTAAAAGTAGGTTAATTCTAAAATCAATGTGCTGGACACCGCGACGTGGTGGATTAATGTTTTCTTAGTAACACCAACGATATAGGTATCAAATAAAAGAGCTTGGACTGTAGAATGGGAAAAGCTAAGTGTGTTAGTTTCAAAATAAATATTTCGGACGTCGTGACGTAGGGAACTAATATTTTCTTTACAATACCATTGATATGGATATCACACAAAATACTTGTAGAGTCGAAAGCGAGAAGCTAAGTACGCTAACCCTAAATGAGTTGTGGTAGACGTTTTCTTAAGAATACCTTCGATATGGGTATCAAATGAAGGGAGTTGGAGAGTAGAATGCGAGAAAGTGTGTTAGTTATAATTTAATTATGGTGGATATTTAATACATAAAGTCTGGGGCCGTTCAGAAAAACCCGATTTCTTGGACATTCCGTGGATCTCCAGTGGATCAAGCGTGTATGGGATTCGGCTCCCATCGAATATAACACTCTTACTTATTTTATACTTTCATATTTACTGAAGTGAAGACGGCCTAAGAAGATGATCCGCACTTTTGTTACTTTTTTCTCACTAATATTCGCTTGTAAGTAATCTAAGTCGAACTGATAAGGGTCCACTGAAACTATTTCCTTTGAACTAAAAAGTGTTTACCTGAACGATAATTCGAACTTTGCTGTTGCTTATGATAACATGTCGTCATAGCTTAAGAGTTCACTCTTAAAAGTGTTGCTTAATTCAGCTGAATATATATTGCAGCCAGAGAAGGGTAAATAAATAAATGAGTAAATAAAAGTGGCATAAATATGTGTTTGTTTTAAAAATTTATATTAAAATTTTCTAAGATCTTCAAAAACCACGATTAAACCGACGAGTACCTATTTTTTGATATCGTTGATCCATTATCAAGTCACGCGTTATATATGCGGTAATTTAATTCATTTCGTCTCTTATTACCGAGCACAAAAGTGCAATAAACTTCGACTACTGGTAACATTGCGATAATACATATTTCAATGTAAGGCCAGAAAAGGAGTTGATAGCGTTTCCCCCTATAGATGGCTTTAAAATCGGTTAACTTTGTTAAACATTAACGCTGCTAAGGCATGCTGTAATGCGCATTTAAGGCGATAGTCCACAGATAATTAAAAATAGAAAAACATTGCGATATTTCTAAGATCGGTCGAAAGCAACTACGTTTTGAATGTGAACAAAAATTTGGAGAAATTCGCGGCTTTTTACGGGATCACTACGACCAACGCGATAACTGTGAAAACTGTTTGTGATAAAAAAGCTTTATCCGTTTGCGGACTTACAGACTTTCATATTAAAGTCACGACAGGCTCTGGTCGTAAATACTAATTTGAAACCATTTGTGCAAGGCTGGGTACAAAATAAACCAAAAACAAGTAAGAAAATTACATTCGGTCGTGACTGAATCTTTATTGCCATCACCGATATCCTAAAAAAGGCAAAAAAGTAAAAGAATTTGATTTTCATTTTCTGTACTGTGGGGTGGAGGTAAGCGATTTTTTCTATTTTCAAAATAAAAGGGTTTGCCGCATAGGTGTGCGGGCGTTGTAGGCGTGTCCTCGGAAAAGTTTAAGTTATTTCCAAATTCTTTTGCAAATTTGTAAACGATGTTTTTGCCAAAAATACTGCAAGGTTACGCAGACAGATGAACAACCGAACAGGCGGACATGTGTAGGTGTATTCCAAATTTGAAACGTGTCAAGACTTTATACACTTTATGGGGTTTATGAAGCTTGTTCTTGCACTTTACAAAGATATTGAAAAAAAATTAAACTTTGATATCTTATAATATCTGGTAGGCGTGGTCAATTTTTTCCATTTTTGTACAGGTACTACAGCATCGTTCATAGAATATGCATTCAAACTTTTGTACATTTATCTACCTACCTTAGTTTATGAGTAAGAAAAAAAAACAATTTTTATACATTTTGAAAACCAGAGGTTTTCTCAGCTTATATGGTACTGTGGGTGTGTCCTTCGACCTATTTGGCCCATTTTCAATTCCCATCTGCGTGCAAGAAGTTTCAATGTTTCTGCCAAATTTGAAGTCGATAGCTTCATTTTTGCGGCAAGGAGAATGTTTACAACAAACATTAGACAGACGAACGGACGGCTGTGCTTAAATCGATTCAGAATTTGAGGCTGATCAAGAATATATACACTTTGTGAGGTCTCTGATGCTTGCTTTCGGCCGTCGCAACCTTTTTGGCAAAATGATCGTACCCCTCATCTTTCGGTGATGGGAACGAAAGAAAGAAAACGATATCTCGATATCTGGGTAGTACCTAAACGGACATCGAAGAATTTGATGGAATTGACGATGAAGAGGGTGATAAAAATTGGTACAGTGGTACAAAAGCTGGGCTGGGGGGACGGTGACAAAGACTGCATTGACGGCGCGGCGATCTATTTTACTCTCGACTACGAACTACTAATACGATTAGACCGCGAAATTGAGGTGCAGTGCTTAGAAGTGATTCACAGGCATCGTCTTTCAACGTGATAATGTCAGATCACACACTTAAGGGCTTGGCAAAAATTGACACAACTTGACTGGATTGTTTTGATGCATCTACAGTACATATTGAATCTTATCATCTCGCACTTCATTCTCCAAAGATCTCTTTTCATGGTATAAATTTGGCGCCAAAAGAAGCGAAATTCCTCTAATTCAACTTTTTGCTCGAAATTTCAGAAGTAATGATGGAATAAAGTTACCTATCAGAATGGCTCGCATTAGTGTATGCCAGGTATAACAAAAATGGTTTCGAATTTTGACAAACGTCATGAACTTTTTCCACGTAGATACTTAAGGTGACGCTGCATTGGCAAAACTATGACAAAGTATGTTCCATCGTTTGTTAATGGACACGAAAATTATTCACTAAAGAAGGATTCGGAAGGAAATCGAAAGGAAAACTTCACTCATCTGATAAAATTTTTGTGAAAACACCGTACGACGGCCCGACAGCTAGACAATAGTAAGACGCTGTAAGTGTTATGGTTTATGCTGTTCACAGGTTTTTGCTAATCAAATCTCCTAATATGTTGAGGCTAATGTTAACTTCCATAGAGCCTTGAATGAAACAATCTGCGCATTTTATGTTAATTCAAAGAAACGATTATAGCGAAAAAGAGGGAAGTTTTAATTAATAAATTTTAAAAGGAAGGCACAAAAGAAAATCAGTTATTACTAATATTGTTTTTGTACATTTTGTTTGTTTTCTTGCAATAAGTTTTATGCAACACTTGAGAAGAAGAAAAAGGAAAGTTGTCGTTGCTGCTTACATATATTATCATATTTAGGAAATAATTTTATGATACAATCAACGAAAATATTTCAAACGAATGCATTGGCAATTAATTTATAAAATAAGAAACCAAAAACAAAAAAAAATGTATATAGAAAAAAATGAAGCGAAAGAAGAAAGAAAGAAAAATTCATGATGCAATCACTGTTATTGTAATTAATGCAAAACATAATACACATACATCACCACGCCACCATATCATTACCCACCTGTACATCTGTCTATCTATCTATCCTACGTATACAAGTATAGGCATTAGTGTGCAGAAATTATCAATCATTTTCACATCTCATGCATCGTAAAGCAAAACAGAAAAAACGCTAAGTTTCATGAAAATAAAATGAAATAAATATAAAAAATTGTATTCATTATGAAAAGTTCATTACTTGTTTTTATTTTTGTTTTTGTTTTCTTCCTATTGGTCTCTCTCGTATATATTATAAATTTATATCATTTCAAAATTTTTGGTGATTGCTGTTTTTCCGTCTTTTTTTTTTATGACTATAATATCGCGTATCAATCGCGGAAACATTCAAGGTCTTTAAATATATATAAGAAGAATAAATTTATAAAAAATATAAACCGAAACAAATTGAAATAAACAAGAAGAGATAAATGCGTCTTGGAACTACACATCGAAAGATATAAAAATTGCGCTCATAGCTTAGTCAGTGAACCGATTACATTGCATTATACTTTTCATTCCGCACAACTGATAATGAAAACGAGTGAAGAAGAACGAGGAGAAAAGCTAAATTCAAAGGAAGAAAAAACGGTAAGCAGACAACATACGATACGTTATTCCGGCGAAGGAAAAACGCATAAAAACATTATAGTCGGGCATGGCCGACCGTTGGATACCCTACATCACTTTGCCCAGAGTTATTTACTCCTTTTGTTAATAAGACAAGAAAAATGCGCATGCAAAGGCACACTTTTCGTGAAAGCCCGCATATTAGCATAGATACACAAACGGTCATATGACGTCATCTAAATTTAGCAAATTTAATTTACTTCATAAAAATTCTATTATTTTTCAGTTTCCGCCGTAAAAAAGGGGAAAGTAGACTTTTTCTCCATACAACAGCCTGCTTTTTGTGATAACTCCTTCTTCTATTTTAAGGTCTACACAATAGATCTATGTGATCCAAATTCTTTATTGACTTCTTTTTTTTTAAGTTGTTGTATGAATTAATTTCCATCCATTAAATATTGAAAATTAAACATTTTCCTGAACTACTGTTCATGAGAAATTTTATCTGGGGTGATCGATAATCATTTGTTTCAAACTTGGTCCCGTTAATTTTTATGTCAAATTATGTGTTCATGCAACTTAAAACTTTTTGCATGGAAGCTTTCACATCTCCTCAAAATTCTTATACACGGTTGTATCCAAAAAAATAGACCTAAGTCGTCCAAATTCCGTAAGGTCGACCACTTTGTCAATGGACTATTATGAATCAATTTTCGCCATGGAATATTGAAAATGGGATCTCTTTTTACCATACAAAAATTCAGTTCTCGTCGGGGATATGTGCAATATTTGTGTAACACCGTGGCAGCCAAAAGGAAGTGATGAAAACGAAAGAGATGGAAGGGAAACAGATGGCCGCAGTTTAGTGGATGTGTGTCCCATTGGTAGGTATTATGCCTCTTCCGACTAAGCACTAGAGCTACCACCAAAGTAAACTCTATCGCACTTGAAGTTAGAACCCGCGGCCTCTGACTTGTTGGTCGCAATCCTTACGGATCTTGTGGATAACGGTTGCAGCATCCACAGACTATTTGAAGTATATAACGGTTAAATTTTGGATCGAACGAGAAGTGGCTATTTTTTTAGCTGTTCGCCTGTACCTGTGTGTCTACATCTGTTATCCCAGTTATAGAAATGAAAACAAAAAGTTTTTGCTTTTGCTCGTTACTCTTGCCCTATACAGCAGATATAATGATGATTCCTTAGTACCCGCACAAACATGGCATCGACCCAACCTTACAGAGAATCGAAATTTTCGTTTTTATTCCATTAACCTCTCTTTTTTTCTAATAAAGGAGGAGGTTGCAAAAGATTCGTCTATAACCGAATTTTTATATTTGAGCAGGGACTTAGAGGATATATTCTATTAATGTAGGTACTACGGTGTTAAGAAAGGACCTTAGATAAAGTGGAGAGGTAAGGGACAGTTGTACCTATCCAAGTTCGAAGTAGATTTCTTCAAGGATGGCTAATGTGGTTAAACAAGGAGGAGTGGCATCAGCGTGTTTTGCCTTACAAGCGAAACTGCAAGGTGAATGAGCGAGAATGCTGCGAGTAATCCTTATTAACGGACTTGATGGGTGGGCAAATCGCTTGTTCTTCGTGTAAGACTAAAGGACATGTACGTAATTTCGGAACCAGTCTGCGCTCCACTTTATGTTTTTCGCATTTGTATTTTTTCTTCTTTATTCTAATATATTTTGTAATTTAACTTTTTGTTTTTTTTAATGGAATGGTTTTTTCTTTCTATTTTCGGTTATTGCTTAGATCACCAGCTACGAGGTGACTCCAAGTTTTTTTACTTGGCACATTGGTGCCACATCAGCGTGAATATGAACAGATGGCCTCAAGGAAGAGAACAAGAAATCAAGGTTACTTTACATGGACAGAAAATTTAATAAATGAGCTGAAAACATATTCACACACTCACAGTTAATCAACTCCTAGTTGGCTTCCGCGAATAGCTTTCTGTTAAACAAGTTAACTATGGGAGAATTCGTGAGCTCTGTTTTTTCAAAAACACACATTCTATATACTCTTTCATGATCGTTATGCACTGTAATTAGAGTTTTTAATAATATAATGCGATTAAATTAAATAAGCTTTTTATAGCAGAGTCTTGAAGAGTGCTGTGTCTGTTAACACGATAATTTAGTTAAAAAAATGTTATCGTGATATTTATATATTAAGTCGTAGAGTACTTTGAACGCGACTGATGGCAAGTACTTGTAAAAATGAAAAATTTTCCTTACCAAAATATATAGGAATTTTATAGTCAAAGTCTAACTCGGTCGGTCTTGTCGAGGCGCCCTGTTTGTTCGAAGAACGAATTCTGACCCAAAACTTACTCTTTCTCCGTACCTATAACCCCATTACATGTCCGCACAAGCCGAAAAATACAGCAAATATCCAAAGGCCATACATTGGAATGTTACCCCTATTTTATTGAACTTCAATTCATGTCGATTCCACGTAAATCATTTACTAGACGCTAATTAATTACTACGGCTTTTACACCTGTTCCTATACACTACTTGTGCCGTGATCTCTAATCGTAACCCACACGGTTCTTGTGGCCTTTATATAATTCTTAAATTCTATGATCTGTTCCAACTAAGTCATAACGAAAGCGTTCGTCAGTCGACTCTAACGTCGCGCTTCGTTCGTTAGGTTATTTCGTCCTGACCAAAATACTAAAGTTAATCCCGTTGATTGGACTGATGCGTGTATTAAATTCGCCAACGCGTTCCGCTTGACGGCAAAATCCAGAAGACGGAGAAAACGAGCTTGTCATTTCGTCGAAAGTTATATTTGTCAAAATCGGTTTGCCAATCGGTTTTCAATTACATCCGAAATCAGCTGGCATGCCTTCGAACGTGATATTACACTTGGTTGGTTGCGTTAACAATAAGTTACTTCAATCTACGATATAAAAAATATAACATTACGATACGCAAAATAAGACGTTAACCTAATTGTGGGACCTGGCGTTGTGGTCTTTCCAAATTTAATTTTCTTAATAAATAAAAAACAAGTAAGAACACTATGGTAAGACACGGCCCTACACCACCCTACAGCTGTTCGTAAAGCGACTTTTTAAAATAAGGTGATACATGGAAAGTGATCGAAAATGCTCGTCGTAAAACTGATCTGATTCGAAATATTTTAAATAGCGTTCGCTTTTGAGCCAAGACACAAATATATCAGAACTTACGATCTATAGGTTGAACAAAAAAAGAAACAAGACAGACGAACAAACAAGCTTAGATTGATTTACAATATGATTTAAAAAGTGATTCCAAATCGATCGGTGTAATGAAAGCTGGGTCTATCTCAAGTTCTTCTGAGTGTTGCATACGTTCGCCAATATTTAATATACCCTTATGCCATAAGTGGTAAAAAAGTATAAGAACTAAGCTTCAGACTTAGCAATCAATTTTTTCTCTATTTTTGCAATACCAATACTGAAAGGGGATGACAGCTGGCGACCATAACTGGATCAATCAAGTTATTCGCATTTCCCAAAAAGAATTAAGTGGTACTTGTATGTGTTGCAAATAGGAAAAATTTCGGAAATTTCGGAAAAAGATTAAAGGTCATCTTGACCTCAATCAAATTTGTTCGTAGAGCTTAACGACAACTAAACCAAGGCAACAATTTGAGTTATTATTCCATATGATTGCATATTGATGCGAGAGATCGAGAGAACTTCCTTCACTTAATCAATGATGCGCATATAAAGAAAAAACGATATCTGAAAATACGTCAAATCATTTCCTACAATCCAGTGATGTATTCTTAATAAAATAATTAACACATTAACATCTTAACTTATCGATATGTATATCTAAACAACGAACAATAATAATGCTATAAATGTCTAGAATAACATCTAATGAAATAAATATACAAAATGAATTGAAAAATTATTAAGCAACACTTGTATGTGTAGTCGGTTTTTCAACATTTCTGTGTTCTCTTCAGCATCGATAACTTGAAAAACAAAATATTATATACATGCGTATGTATGCATGCGCGCGTGGATGCATGAATAGTATAGTATATATACTGAGGATGTCGCACCAGTAGGTGTCGATGACGTTTCATGCCATGAGAAAACACTCGCGACAACAAATTGAATCATATCTCTTTACTAAATAACCGCAGCGGTTTAAATTTTACTTAAATTTTAGGCTGAAACGATAACAAGACAAAAATATCAAACATATACACAACGCGACATACATGTACGTACAAATATTATGTCATATACAAACTACACTTTTGCGATTTGATGCGATTGAAATGTGAGTGATGCGCGACTATAAAAGGTAATAAAAACATAGAGGAAGCAAAAGTAAAAAATTCGAAAAAAAAGAGGAGGAGATGGAGATGGAGAAGCAAATCACAACAATACTTGAACGTGATTATTGACGATGATGAGCAGCAGCGCGTTGAAGACAATCATCGGCACAACGAGATGATGTATTAAATTAATGAATAGCGAGCAAGTGAAAACATTAAATTCACTCTAAAGCGGATTTTACACATTCAACGATTGGATCGTAGGCTGTTATTATTACCTTTTTGTCAGTTAAAGCAAATTTATTTTGGTTTAATGAATAATTGTAGACATAAAGGCGTGAATAACGCAATCTATAATCCATGAATAAGTTAGAGGTACAGGGGTCAGGAAATCTGACCGCTTCACTCCTAGGCTCCCACTAATCCAGAGCGTAAGTGGAAGGTAAGGAAGTTATTCACTACGTTTCAATTGTAGTTTCACATCTTAACGCCAGCATTTGCCGACCATTTATGCCGACCAAGCTGCCCTTCTAGCGATCTATGCTTCGTTTAAGGATACAGTATTAGAAAGTAAAAATTGTTATTTAGAACGGATCCATTTAGGTCGCATTTGAGGAGAATAATAAGAAAATCGGTTTTCCCAAATCAAGTCTTGAAGTTACGATCAAAAAGGAAAACAACAGGCGGTCGCATAAGTAAGCAGGGAGACCAATATGTCTTTTTATAGACATATTTCAAAGCTATCTAAATGCTTTGCACTTTTAAGGCTTCCTACTGCAATTAGTCTGAAAAGCAAGTGCTTGGTGATGCCCAATTGCCTTTTTAACTGCAGGTCAACCTTAGCCAAAATTAAGACATTAAGAAGACGATATTGAAAAGGCGAATAGGCTCACACGGTTTTTCAAGAGGAAATCATAGCAATTAGTTTATAATACTAGTAATAAATTATATTGTGATTTGTCCATCGGAAGGTATTACCTTTCATCTCGATGAAGAAGAAAAAGTTGTGCAGCCCAACCGTGCACAACCATGCAGCCGGTTAGATAAAAGTGGTCCCTGTTCGCGGCTACAATTTTCAGTGCAGTTTGTGGCCGTATTGCGTCAATGTTAAGCCAGTAAAAACATAACACTTGGACGCACATCCATTGCTGTCCTTTTTATTTATATCTATTTTTCTGCTGTCATGGCATATTTCTTTTGACCATCTCCAGGTAACATGAACAGGCGACCTCCAGTCATATTAAAATAAAGAAAAAGAAGTATAAATCATCATGTACGCCTATACAGGGAATCGAACCCGAACTTAATAGTTCAGCTTGTTATATACTAAACCGACAAATTTTTTAGGAGTTTCGAGTTGATCGAGCTATGTGTCAAAAGACGACAAAGGCTATTTCTTTAAAATAAAGGTTTGTTTTTACTGTACATCGGTACAGAAACCTGCTCACGCACACTTCTAATACTTTGTTTTAAAATATTATAGGCATACAAAACCAGTTGTTTCTAAAAGCAGAGATGCTCGGTCTCCTTTATAAACTTTTTTTTTCGGAAATACATCAAGTGCTCTACAGGATATCATGATATGGATCTGACCGGGATCCAGCGATTATCAGTTACATAGTTCAGCGTTAGCCGCTTTACGATGTGGTCCAAGTACTTTTAATATATACATCTATCTATATATTTATATATATATATTTTTTTTTTTTACATTAAAAATTTCAGTTTGCTTTCTTTTTCTTTTTTCAGTTTTTTTTTTCTTTCAAAGACAAAACAAAAAACCCGAAACGTCATCACCTTTTAAAAACAATTTCTACTTTTTACAATAATAATTATTATTTACAGTAATCGCAACAAAAAGGCAAAACCAAAACAACGAAATCTAATCTTTTGATGCAGTGCTTGAAACTTCAAAACCGTTCGTAGCTTTCAAATGAAGTTTACCGGTATTTACAAATCATTAAACAAAAAAAGAAAAAAAAGTCTGCCTTTTAATAAATACTAATACAGGTAGTGTACCTGTGTATATGTGCGTTGAACATTTAGATATTTTTTGTTTTGTTTGTGTATTTGTGCTTACAGGGTGTGCATACGTATAGGAAACTATTTTTTGTTTTTTGTTTTTTTTTTCTGGTTTTTTCAAAGTTGTGTTGCGTGTTTCATTGTTTGTCTGGTTAGAGGCCGTTAAAAGCGTTTTCTTTAAAAGTTCGTTGTTGAGGAGTAGTTTTCTTTAGATATCTGAGAGTTTTTAAGAAAATTTATTGCATAATATTTTCATGGTGTGTAAGTGAGTTAGTTGCCCATGCATGTGAGTGAGCAATTTGTGACTGTGTCTTGTTTGTTGTTTCGCTAAAAGTCTAACAACTTCAGAAAAACGATCCACTCAATTTGCAGCAATGTATGCAGATTTTTGTTTTTGTTCTATTTATTTAGTTCAGTCAGTTTCACTTTGCCATTACAAGGGAAATATTCAAGCGCTCGTGTGCTATTATAGCAAAACACATGAATGTTTTTGTTTCACTCAATACGATCTGAGTGAGTTTGTGTCTTATTTGTTTCATTAAAAATGCTAGTCATGTAATATTCGGAATTAAGCCGTTTTTCATAGATTTGTCGAAAACCTTTTTTATATTACTGTAGAACTAGTAGTGAATGCATATCATCATGCGCTCTTTAAATGCTAATTAACATGCGACCTCTAGACTTTGCTAAACACAAAACGTAAAGTGTAGGTGATTGAATGTGTTTTCGCTTCTTGCTTCTTGTCAGCAAGTTCTTTCAAACAATGTTATCTCAGACCATTTATCTTCTTCTTTAATGCTTTAATGCTTCTGTTGATTGTTTATAATGCCAGCAGTTAGTTGAGTTCTCTTTCATTAACAGTTTGTTCTATATATTTTGAAGTTTCTTTCTTCTTCTTCTCCTTTCATCCAATAGCAATGGGTGTATGCCGTGATATATAACTTTAGATATTTGGTTTCATCAATTCGTTTGTAATATTTACGAAGCTTTGTAGATGTGTGCTTGAGAATCATTGTAAAGAAAACGCCTTTCCCCAGTGTAAGATCTTTATCTTACACAGATCCTTAGATTCTTATCTGTCATTTCGTTTCTTCTTTTTTATCAATAGAAAGCTTGAGAAGGTTCAAGAAAGCTCACGTCTCAAAGGCCACTACGAAAACGTATGTTCATTGCTATATCCACGATCCATAACGAAGAAGCAATAAATAATTTATAGAGAATTAAAGGTTTTTTTTATTGTAAAGAACTGACCAAATATGTCTTAGCGAAGGTGCGAACTTTTAGCTAAGACGAAAGAATAGGTTACCTATCACGATAATAAAATAACTAGGCTTTGGTATAACGCTCTACTTGACCAATTTAGCTCCGTCTGTCCTTTGTTTGATGTTGAAAAATCAAAACCCTTTTATCAAACATCCATTTGCTTTGTTTGAGGACATACGCACTTCAATGGAGGAAACACGTCTCTTTCGAGGAAAGCCAACAAGCGTTACATAGATATCAGGTAGCTTGGTGCCAACTTAAGAAAAACGGACAAACCCACTTAAACGGAAACGTATTATATAGGAGAACACAAAATAAATCTCAAAAATTAAAACAAAAAAGTGTAGACCATCGGCAATGAAAGATTTTACAGAACTTTCGATACACTATGGAAAATAAAGATACCTATCAGAGACGAGGTTGGCAGGCAAAGAAAGAGACGTGTTCCTTTGCGTGCACTATGCTCCCATGGTTTGAATAGGAAAATGCTGCAATATTTGATCGGAGTATTATGTGTATGCCTGAATGTCATATATCAGGCTGTTCCTCCAGCAAAATATGCGCACAATAATTATTTAAATATGAAACAACTTCAAAAAATACTTCTTCTTCCGCTATATTTTAATCTATAAATTATAAAAAGCAACACAAATAACAATTTCACACAATTTTGTTAAAGCTTCATGCTACACAAGCAACTTAATTTTATGTTTTTATTCACTTTCTATGGTTTTTTTTATTCCATTTTTTTTTTTTTGTACGATCAATCAGTCCGGGAATGGACAGAGACCTCTTATAGGTGCATTTCGGTATCAGTTAAAAAGAAGTAAGGCGAGAGCGGTAGGCAGCGGCCGCAACCTGGGAGGTGCGGTCTCGACTGTTGATTGTTGTGTCTTTATGAGTCGAGCATTAATTAAAGCTACGACCGTACGATAATTGTGGTTCAAGTATCGTCTACCGTAATACTAAATATTCTGACTTGCTAGTCGCACTTGTTACTTACTCGGCTGTGTTCTGGTTATGGTGGTCACCTGAGAAAAATAGAGGACGAATATGGATGGATGGATGGATTATGTTTCTAGACCTTTAAGCCTGCCTATCAAGGTTACATGTCACTATTTAAGTTTTAAAAAAAAAAAAAAATTCCTTATTTTTTATCCTAATTAGACCCACAGTACGCATCTCGGTTCTAAATATCGCGATATATGAATTCCCTTGAGAAACCTCGAAGCAGTCGCTTTATATAATAACGAAAGACATGACGTTCGTCACCTCTAGTCAAACAGACATTCGTTTCTTCCAGCCAAGCAGACGTGTTTACATCAATGTTGTGAATGAATGATTCCGCATTGGATTGATGTAAAAGAATGTTGGCATGCACGTACACGCACACGTAGCAAAAATTTAAATCATTCAGAAGAGGGGGTTTTCTTTTGCCGAAATCGTAGTGCTTCGTTTCTTTGTTCGAGTTAATTTATATTAATTTTCAGATCATCAGAATGGGCCATCGAGTTGAGGAAAAAATAACGAAAAGCACCGTTCAAAAATAAAAATTTTGACCTAAACCACGCACCTTGTTCTGAGCATTCAGCTGAGTTCGATGAAGGACGAAATGGAAGGCATTTACACTGTTATAGAGAAGCATTTAGAACGATTCGACATAGCTGTTCAATAGGAAAGATCTAATCAGCAACATGGAGTTCCTTTGTTGGAGGGCAGCACCTGCACAAGACGGCCGAGGAAGTCATTGAAACGCATAGCTAGAATCCGCTTTATTCCCCCGATTTGGCACCAACGGATATCCATCTTTTGCGATCTCTTTCAAATGATCAACCAGTTTCGTTCAATACTGATACAGAATTGAGAATTTGATTGGACGAACTTTTTGGGTTGAAACCGGACGATTTCCACCACCGAGTTATTGAAAATCTTGTTTAACGTTGTGAGGAAGTAGTAAATAACAAGGGAGAGTACATTATTGATTAAAAAACTTTCAAAAAATTATAAAAGGAACGGTTGGAACTTCGTTGCCGACCGATCTATAATAATAGACACATTGGATAGATGCATTTTTTTTTTTAAGTTTTATAGGTTTTATGTATAAAACTAAAAAAAAAAAAAAGTTATTTAAACTGGGAGAGGGTATCTTGGATTCGTTGTAATGCTAATTTGACTTCTTTTTTTATTGTCTTACACAAACTTCAATCTTCTCTTCACCCATGAATTCCTTCTGAGTAAAACAGTTCTTAAGACTTTAGCACCTAAAGGAATGAGGAAATGATATCAAATTGCTGGGGCATTTAAAAATATTTTTATAAAAATGCTTAAAGTTAGTTTTTATTGCTTATATTTCATCTAAATGATCATCACTTACCTTTTTTCAGACGTTTTTCAATTTTAGTAAAAAGATAAGACCAAGAAATTTTTTTGGAAAAATGCTGCTTCAGCTCTCTTGCCAAAAATTCTTCAATCAGCTGTTAATTATTATAAAAATAATAATTATATTATTTTTTAAATATTTTTAAAAATTTTTCATTTCAATTTTCAATAAATTTTTAGCAAAAAAAAAAAAACGCCTAAAAGTTTTCACTTGTTTTGCGTGTTTCACTTGTTAAGAAATATAAAAAAAAAAAAAAAAAATCAATTGCTTAACCACTTTTTCGCATTTTGTTATGTTGCGACCACTTGGTTGTTGCCTTTTTCACGTTTTATTACGTTTTCTTCGCGCTTCATTTTCCTCCTGATTTAAGCAAAGCGTAGCAAGCAATGGAGCCAAAGAAACATTTCAATTAATTTCACTTTCTATAGTTAAGAGTTTAAAATAATAAAAGTCTTTGTTGTTGTTGTTGTTGTTGTTGTTTTTTATATGTATATATGTTTATGTACATATTATTTTTTTTTTATTAATTGATGATGATTTTTCATTAAATATATTTTTATATTTATTATTTTCTTATGTATGTAGAAAAACAAAGTTTTTATTTTATTTCTTTTAAAACTTAATGGTTTTTCATCTTTATTTTATCCTATTTATGAAATTTATAAGAGGGAGAGGAGTGGAGTAAGCATTGGATACACTTTTTTAACTCATTGTTTTATAAGAAAATTGCACGATATCGTGATACTCGTATTTATCAAATTTTCACCCCAAGGCGGTTTTCTTTGAGGTTATGTTAAAGTATTTGTTCTAGTTTTTCTTTTTTTAACGCTTCAACGCCTCCTTGAGTGGAAAATGTAAAACTTTTTGAATTGTTTCAATTAATTTTCTTTTTCTTTTTTTTTTATTAATTATCGTTTTCGGTTAAATCGATTTCGTGTGCGCTAACGTGAGTTTATGGTCACAACAATTCTGATAAGGAAATAAACGGATGGCGTATGGAAAAATTTTCACCAAGAACTATAATAACGCCTACGGTACAACGCAGAGGTTTAGCAAGTAGAGAGAACCTAATATGTTAATCCCAGACTCTTTTTGGTATTTCAGTTTACTGACTGCTTGTTGTTTTTAACAACAACTGTAATCAAGTCGGCTGAGCGACTATATTTGAAGAGAAATGGAAGGATCGGAAAGAGATTCGCTAAAAATGTTATAGCGAAGTAAATCAATCCATGGAAGGCAAAGTTCGGTGAGGTGTGTCTATCACGAAGAATCTTTTAATTTGATGATGATAATCCACGAAGTCGGACAAATGTTAATCCGAAATTATTCCGAAAAGTATACTGCGACAATCGAAAAGCTCAAAGGGAAAATGATTCAAATTAATTTATTGACGCGCCCACTTCTACAAAAAAGTTGTTTGGAAATGATGAAGTGCGTATTGTAGCTAACGCATGCTTTTTTAATTCCTTTATATGTTTTTCGTTTTTCTTTTTGTATCTTTTTAATTATATTCTTATTTGTTTTTTTTATTATTATCTTTTTGTTGGATTAAAAAAAATTTTTTGAAGAACAAAAATTTTTTAAATAAAACAAGCAAAAACATTGTTAAATAGTCTGCACAACCTCGCATAATAGACTTATTCGTGTAAAGAACTTTCAAAACAAGGTGTTTCTTGGGAAGGGGTCAAGAAAGTCGTCCGATTCGAGCCATTTGCAATGGCGTTTCTCCTTTGGCCAAAACACGTCATTGTATCAATTTTGATCAAAATATCCTAAATATAGTGATTTGTAGCTTGAATCAGTCAGGTAGTCAGTGAAAGAGGGGTCTATCTGAAGTCCTTCTGGGTGCTGCATACATTCGCACGAATTTAATGCATCCCTGTATAGCGCTTGAATATGAAAGTAAATATCGAAGTCTGTTTAACTCCTGAAAACCAACCAAACTATTTACTTTTTTAGACCAATAAAATATTAAAATTAAAAAAAAATTTCTTTTCAAATTTTTTTTTTCGGGTTAAGAAGTATAATGTAAAATAAAATTGAAATCTTTCATGCTTCTCGTAAAGATTGTAAGGGAATCTTCTTAGTTTTTTTCTTTAGTTTTTTGTTTTAGTTTATTTTCTTTTTTATTTTGTTTCTTTTCTATGAGACTTCTATTTGAAAGTTTTCAAATACTTTCAAATATAAAGTAAAATGTATTTTCACTTTTAAGAATTTTTTTTTTGTACTTTCGATATGTTTGCCTATTCTTTATATATAAAATTAAGAAAAAAATTATTAGCTATAAAAATTAATGATCTCACCATTAAGATTTTAATTAAAATTTATTTTATTTGAATTTTGATGTTTTCCGAATTAATTTTTTTCTTTTTTTATTTCCTCTTGTTCTAATTTCAATTGCACTTAATTTTTCTTTCGCGTATTTTTTTTTTTTTTTTTTTTTTTTTTTTGATATTTTTATTGGTCAACTTTCAGTCTGAACTCATATTTCAAAAAACCAGCCAGAGCTCAGCCATACAATCAAAAAACAATAGAAAAGCAAACGCACTCGTTGACTTACACAACTCAACTGAAGCTTATTTCTTACATTCAAATAGCCGCTCACTGATCTGCATGTGCGTGTGTGTATGTGTGTGCTGCAGATACAAGCATATAAGCTTACTTACATTAACATACACTAATACGTGTGTGTATATGTGTGTTTGTCATATCGTTTCTTTAGCTGGTTCCAATTTACTTCACTTGCTTTTTTGGTATTTATTTTTTTTATATTTTTGCTTTTAAAGCCCCAACGGTTTTGTTTTTTTTTTTTTCTTTATATATATATTATTAAATTTTTTCTTTTTTTGCTGTTTATTTCTTTCTGCAGCTCGCTAAGCTACCGCTGCTTTGTATTTCTTTTTGTCTTTGCTACTTAGGTATTTAGGTGTTTATTTGTGCTTTTGTATATTAGGGAATGTGTGTGTGTGTGTGTGTGTGTGCGTGTGTTTGTATTTGCTTGTCTCTTATGTTTTAACAAATCTTTGACTTTGTTGCTGTGTTTTACTTGCTATTTGCTGTTGCTTTGGTTTTTACCGTTGTTTATTGCTGGTAGGTGGCTGGCTGGCTTACCAACCTGGCTGGCATAACCAACAACAGCAATAATATGCACTAAACTCTAGCTTTTGCATTTAACTTTGTCTTACACAATATTGTTGTTGTTATTAATACTTTTTTCTTATGTTTTTTTATTTTTATTTTATATTTTATTTTGGTTTATAAAAGCTTTGCGTTGCTCATTGAAATTTAAGCTTTTATTTAACATTTTTAAGATACTTTTTTTTATAAGTTTTCGGGCCGTTGCAAAAAGTGTTCGATCTTGGCTTGCATAGTATATCGATTCTCTTATTTCGGTTGGTAACAATCGAAAAGTGTTTTATACGAAGCAGTGTTTTAAGTGACGGCAGCTTTTTACATCTGAAAGAGAGAGAGAGGGAGGGAGAGAGAGCGAGTGCAATAAATTATTTATTTTAAATGAGATACGAATCTTAGGCTCGTCAAAAAATAAAACTTTTCATTTGTTCTGGAATATATCGATAATGTTCTTCCTGAGAAGTGAGGCTTCCTTTGTCGTTGCTTCGCCAATTCGTGTTTTTTATTTGATGTCATATAAAAAATCTTCTTAAACAATATGTTAAGAATTCTTTATTAGCGAATTTAAAATTGCATAAAAAACATTAATTAAATATAGTCTCCGAGTGAGAGAGGGAAAGACAGACGGAATTGGTTTTTAGCAATCATTTTAATGTGAACGAAAATAAAACGAAGAACTTAAATTTCGCTCGTTTTCAACGGAAGAGTGAGACGGACGAACATTTTTGAATCCGTTCCATTTTTTATGTCAACCGATACTTGTATATATACATATATATATATATGTATATATATATATATATATATATACATAGAGACTATGTATATACCTATAGAAACTAGGAAACCTTTATGTACTCTCCGATACATATAGCACATATTAGATTTTTTTCTATATATTTTTCCTCAGACTGGTATAGGGGTTGTACACATAGCATCAATTAAGTGGAGCATAGGTTAATTCTATGACAAAAAATTTTTATATAAGCTTTTAAATCAATCATCATTAACTTGCATAGTTCAAAACTTAGGAAAATTTACAAACTTCACGTAAGCGACTCTAATTGTAGCAGTCTATGTAAATGAAAGCTTAATACTTTATAATGATAACTTTAAAAATTTGGTAGTATTTCGGGCAGCAGGATTACCGTACAGCCTAGCAAATAAGAAGCGCAACCATCAAGCCGACATACCTAGCTTTGAAGACACGGTAGACTATGTTTTATTTTCGTATGGTGTGTGTCCTCACACTATAGTGAGATCTCCATCAGTAAACGCATAACATTTACCGATCTTGCATACACCTCCCAGGTCACGGTTGTAACTCACCACTCTTCTTTAAGCTTTTTGTTCCCGACCACCATTGTGTTTATACATGTATGGGGGAAGGCACAGTATAATAAAACATTAAATTCATTATTTTGGTTTAGTGTAGCGAGAGGACATACGCATCGTTATAAGGAGAAAATAATTCTTTTACTAAAAATGAAATGCGTATTACCTGCTTGGATGTCTACAAATATTAGAAGTGAGAGTGAGTCGGGATGAATTTCATACGCAAAAAGTCGTGGCTACGGTTTATAATGCGAGAGCCTAAACTACTTTCTGGGTTCATAAATATATTTTGACTTTTTTTTTGCTGGGACACGCCTATTTTTGCTATTTCCATGTGTTTACATATTCCTGTGAAAACCCGTCAATTTGATGGATAATCTTGCTCAGCCGTCACAATCGCAAAAATGAAGATTGGAGGCTGAAATTTGGCACAAGCGTTCCTTGATTTATTAGCAATAAGAGATTAAAAAATAGGAGTGATCTGCTCACAGACACAACCACATTGCAGACGAAGCCAAAGCAATCTCGGAAAACACTAACAATTTTCTCATACTTTAGCCGAAATTTAACGTTAATGGGCAACATCTAAGACTAGGCATCGGTTTTTTAAACAAAGTCTTTAACATTTAATTACATTTCATCCGCCTGAACGGCCGAGTAGGCAAGAGTCTCGACTAGCAATTCAATGGTCGTGGGTTTCCAAGCTCAAGTGTCGTAGAGTTTTTAATAAAAGCCGAAAGCCTTATATGCTACTGCTTTAAGACTTTAGTCTTAGAATTTATTCTGTGGCTAGACTTACAATAATATTAATAATAATCACATTTCAAAGTTGGTTTAGTCACGCCTCACACAAGAATGTTACTGTCAAGAAAACAAAACATAAAGGATACATGGCTACAAATTATTTTAACGGTTCAATTTGAAGGTTAAGTGCGAAAAAAATCCCGCACGGGCGATAACTGTGGTAGCATGCATGGAAAATATGAATCCTGTTCAAAAACCGAATACTCTTTTTTTGTGACCGCTCGTGCAAGGGGGTGTCATGATGTACATGTTGCATGATGATGGTCGGAAAGAAATGGTCACAAGAAGATATGCAATGGCCGCAGTCGGGGAAGTGCGCTTGCGATCGGTACATATTGTACCTACCGAGGACTCACTATAGCTACGACCATTGAGAGTTGAAACCACGTAGAATGACTGGAAATTCGATTTTCTTAATATGGTAGCAGGCCTCTATTTACCCTTTAGCTTAATGTGTTACATATTTGAAACTGGCATTAAGGCGAACATCTCCCTCGTGCATGTATTATTTCTTCGAATTTTGTAAGTGCTTAAAGCTATTGCTAAAAATGATTACTTTCTCGCTATATATGTACACGTAACCCTCCTACAACGCGGTCAATAGGTTCCTGAAAAATTCCGCGTTATAGGAAATCGCGATGTAGGAGACTTAGATCAGGTGCAGAAAGGGGGGATACGTTCCTAATCGAAAAAAAATATTTTTTATTTGAGATATTTTTCTATTTATCGATTTCATCATAACAACATAAATTAATGCCAATTCATTTATGTTCATTATTAAACAGGGCAAACTAAAATAAAATCTGGAAAAACAAATAAAACGGAATTTCAAATCTACTTAACATTAAATTAAACCAAAATTCAAATCACAACCTTCTACAAATCTCCCTCCTCGACATCACTTATTATAATTTGAGTGTGTTTCAAACGTTTTGCTCATATCCGTCCTAATTCAAATTCCGAGCTTGATCCACTATCAGACTGATCCTTTTCAATGATTACTGGTTTTAAAAAAATCTTTTATTGAATTCTGTTTTTCCTTATTTCGTAAATTTTTATAGATTTCCTGGTAGGCGGATAAATTATTTTTAAGATTTCTTTTGAATATTTCTGCTCTAACCCTTGGAGGATCGTTCTCCAAAACATACTCTTCCAACTCCTTCGCCAGATTTAAAATTTTCTCTACACCTTTTACCGAAAAGTTTTTAATTTTGGCATTGAAAAGATCGTCAGAGCTATCTTCAGTCGATAATGCTTCACTTGTCATTGCCACTAAATCTGCTTCATTTATGTCGTCGTCCGTAATTAATTCCTGAATATCATTCACGGTAATTTCGTCAAATCCATCGCCTGTTATTACGTTCGCCAGTCTCACTACGTTTCTATATTCATCCTCTACTGGATTAGCAACAGTTTCCTGAACTGCTGCCTACGGCAATAGTGCTTTCCAGCAAGCTCTCAGTGTTGATTGAGAAATTTTTTTAAGTGACGTCCCAACGATTTCAACACAATTTAAAATTGATAACTGTTCCCAGACTTCCTTGACCGTTATATTTGATGATTCAATCTTCTCCAATATTAGCTCGAACGATTTGCGCATGTAGTATGCTTTAAAAGTTGATATTACTATTTGATCTAAAGGTTGTAATAATGATGTAGTATTACGTGGTAAAAATTCGACTTGAATATTAGCATGACATAAATCAGTTGCATAAATTTTTCTCTTCCTTCCTTTCCTTTTAAAAAAAAAAAACGTTTGTGTAAATGTTTGAAAAAAATGCGTTATAGCTTTGCCGTCAATTGAATTCTAGCCATGCTATAAAGAGACAATACATGTGCAGATAGGCGATCTTTCTTGTTAAATTGAAATATGCAGTGTAAAATCAAGGAGGCTAGATATCACACTTTGTTAAACAAACGTATAATGAAAAATTAAAGTTTTTTAGAATATTATTTTAAAAATTCTTGAAAATCGCGTTGTAGGAATACCGCGTTATAGGAAATTCTCCGCATTTTGCGAACTGCGTTGTAGCGAAATCGCGTTATAGAAGTACCGCGTTATAGGAGGGTTACCTGTGCATATATAAAGTTTGCTTCTACATTCTTATAATTATTTCTAGATTTATTGATTTTTTTTTTGCAGAAAACTATGAATTTATAAATATATAATTAAAAGTTATTTTTGTTGTCTTGTGATTGATTGTTTTATTTGTTTTCAATAAGTTATTAATATATTTTCGCGAAATCTGATAACAATTTTACTTGCTTATTATTCCGGTACAGTGATCGTCAAAGCGCATCAAGTGCAGCAGCTCATTACTCTTAAAAATCGCTCCGACCATTAGAAAACATACGACTACATACGCGCGAGTAACAGCCTTGCGATATTAATGAAGTGTTTTGTGTTCACGAGGAAAAAAGGTTGAGAGTTGCTGTCCTGAACATTTAGTAAAGTACAAGTAGAATATGATTTAATGAGTTTTTTTATATTCAGCTACAGCTGACTGGTTTTGTCTTAAAAACAAAAATAATGTAGCGAAAAAAATGAAATATCGATACTCCATAAGATTGCATTTTGTGTACAATATGGCCGAACCATCCGTAGAATATAAGAAAACATCACATGAAGTGGGCAGGCCTCTGCATTTTCTGAATAGTGCCGACATTCAACCGACACTGATCAAAACTTCACAACATTCTGACTTCACAACATTCTGACAGTCGTTTTAGTGACGATACTTTTGCAGACGCTTTGGATGACTTTCGCTGATTCTGTTCGATCGTCCGTCTGCCGATCTGAATCTGTAGTATAGTGACCCATTGTCGGATATCGCATAAAAAACTCGTTTTTATTTCGCTTAAACAGCGCCAAACCATGCATTAAACCGTTGCTCTCCGCGCATATGCGGCATGTCCTTGGGCGGAGCTTACTCAGGAACAAGATGTGTTACACAAAATTGTAAACGTGAGGAACTCCGATACCTTTATTGTCAGTCATCTGCGGCAATTTAACTTTACGGTCTTCTAAAGTTATTTTGCGCACTTTCTTGATGTTTTGCGGAATAGGTGCCGATTTCGGGCAGCCTAGACTCGACAATATGACTCTGTTGCAAATTGAATTTTTATCGGTTTTCTATTTTTTATCAAAGTCACAAGAATAGCAGCAACTACAATAATAATAACTGAACTGAGAAATAATGGCTTGAAGGATATGATTGGTCTGCCAACTTATTCAGTGATGTGCTACGTGGCACTTTTTAGTCATTATATCTCTACTTCTCAACTTGCATTATACATCATTGATCTGCTGGTTGAACTAAATGGTTTTTTGAATCTAGGTGTACACAATTAACTTCTGCAGAAATATAGAGGGAAACAACGGGCTATCCTTGCCTTTTGATCCTTGTTAGATGCCTTAACTATTCCCAAGGAATCAATTAATTTTTGCCGAGCCATATGGTCTAACATTGTCATCTTGGAAGACGATGCCTTTCCTGTTAATCAATTCTTAACTATGGAATTCAATAGCTTAATCGCTTTAGTAGTTGACAGTAGAGAAGCGAATCAATGCTCCCAAGAGGCTCAATCGTAGATTAACTTATGATGTACGGTTAGTTTTCAGTCCACTGAAATCCAAGCTACTGTTACGTTAAAAAACTTCACA
This sequence comes from Glossina pallidipes, assembly GCA_000688715.1. Taxonomy (NCBI): domain Eukaryota; kingdom Metazoa; phylum Arthropoda; class Insecta; order Diptera; family Glossinidae; genus Glossina; species Glossina pallidipes. The sequence goes on along the minus strand of KK499794.1, from coordinate 12,740 downwards.
ATGGGTTATCTTTTTGTAATCTATTGACTGTGATATTTCACAAGCCTTTTACCATAGATACCCAACTTACGTGACTTTGAAGCCATTTATTGAAAAAAATGCCACGAGCTTTTTTCTTGACGTAATATTGGGATGGAATGGATCTCCGCTTTATAACGAAATCAGATGCTGAACACAAACTAGCGAACCGTATTAAGAGACTTGGTCTAAAGCGTATAGCGCATCTTTCCTGTTTTCCGCTTCTTTTCTGTTAAGCCTAAACAACCATGAGCCATATATACATTTCTGTTATCGTGCTATACTCTTATCGCTGCTTGAATTGCGAACTATTTATCTCAAAGATATTTGAAATAAGTTGAAGTTTATCGTATAAGGCACACAAATAGAATGCGAAAAGATAACTAAGGAAGTAGAAGTGAGATCTTAAATAATATCATTCATGCGATAAGTCCGTAAAATGTATTAAAATGCCGCACAATGCCGTTTATTATTATATTAAATACAAATATTAAATTAAACCGCTAACCACTATATTTTATTTAATATATTTGCATTCAAGTTTTTAATATTTCCCAGCAGCAAGAATCCATTTCAGAAAACATACTCGCTAGCCGCTAATGATACGTTTATGCAAATATCTCTAAGCTAATGTCAACGATACTCGAGCTGAGTGAACAACTAGCTACAAGTGAAACGACATAAATAATATAAATGCCAAAAATCTCAATAAATACGTAAACATAAAAGAAAAAGATATTAATCAACGTTTTTTATTTAATGATAACATTTTTGTTTTGTTTTGCTTAGAATCCGAAGTGAAATTCCTCAAGCAATTGCTACGACCTTGCCAAACGTCTTTCATGTGATTAAAATTAATACAAATTAATTAAGAAACACAAAGTATTTTCAAATATTTCTCTTCATATACATATATATATGTAAATATAAATATACGAACATATAAAGGTATATTATATATATATATATATATATATTAAATGTTTTTGTCTTTTTCCCTCTTCCGTTAGTCTTCTCTTAGTGCTGCGTATTGTTCTTTTCTCTAATACATTCAATGCACTCTATTGTTCAAATATCTTAAGATAATACCGCGCATTTTGTCAAATGTTTATATTAACTAAAATATTAAAAGTTGAGAGTAAACGAGCATTAAATAAAGTATTTAACAAAAATCTCTCCCCTCATCCTCTCTCTACACAGAAGGTTTCAGGAAAGTTATTCGCGATGTGTACAAATTTGTAGAGGGGATCATGTGGAATCCATATAATGCTGTGATTAAAAGACAAGCCTTTGCACTTATGGCTCGTACGCCTCTTGTAATAAGTTGTTATACACTACACCACTTGTGGTACAAGATCCATTAGGTTAGTGCGGGTGAATGTAAAATCCAAAAGGGCTTAAGATAGGTTTATTTTGTATTAATCTTGTCTGTCAGTCCGTTGTCCGTCGAAGAAAAAAATAAATCGCAATTTCTAAGAGAAATTTTGGCAAAGTTGATTCACTGACGTGTCTGGGACCAAGAACGAATCCTATTCAAAATGGCTTAGGTAGAACCAATTTTGCGACCGACTTCCATATAACCACTTATTTTGAAAAAGTCGTTATCGGAAAAAACTGCAATTTTCAATCTCTGTACGTAGCATTTTTAAACCGGTATGAAAAATTTGGATCGAATGGATTACTTTTTGTAACTCTCTTCTCTCGAAACGTTTCTTTTTGTATCACAAAAAATAAGTAGGAGTGCTATAGCCGGGAAACACTGAGCATTAGATACTCTACACTACTTCACTTAATTAATAATTAGACATTGTTGTTATGTAAATGCATAATCTTCATTGGAGGATATCCGTAAGGTAAAAGCGATCTACATATCCTGTCATATGACGAACGAAAAAATTGGTCCAATCCGAAAAAATTTCATCAGAATATCTCGAAACTCGCTGTAGGTTCAGCACAAGAATACTTGGACATCGCACAATTAGACGGACAGACAAGCTTAGATCGATTGAAAGAATGATTCTAAATCGTTTGGTAATAAAAGGTAGGCCTAGGTAGGAACCGTACGCATAAACTTAATATACGCTGTACCACACGTCGTGTAGGGTGTAATAGTTTGTTGTCCTTCACTGTAAAAAGCTTTTGTACGGGGGCAGTGTCTACTTTGTAGATTTTTACGACAAAAATAGATGAGGAACCGTAAAACCTTCAAAAAGAAAATTACGTTTGTTAAATTTGGATTATGTCAGTTGCCACTGTAAGCACTTTCTGATTGCAGATTATTCATGTTTGTTTGTATATGTCTTTGCTTGAAGACATTATTATAATTTCTATGCATTATTATGGAATGTGGAATGAAGGAAGTGTTGTTATGTTGGGGATGTTTGATGGTCGGCCTTGACCGATTGTAATGTTTGTACTTCGTTTTTCCTTAACTTGGCATCAATCTAACCGACTTCTGTATCAGACTAAATGCCAACATCGTTGTTGGGATATAACGCAGATGCGCTTACTGACTTTCTTATAAACGAGAATATTTTTCCAATTCGTGCATTTCGAAAATCATTCACTTAGGAGGAATATTTTTAATTTCGAGAATAAACAAATGTTAAATGAAGCTAAAGCAGGCGAATATGGCGGAGCCATGTAACATGTATTTGTGCCTTGTAATAATTGTTGCAGCTACAACCCTATAGAAGATGAGATTGTTAATCTCACTCGTTGACAAATGAATGACGTTTAGAGGAGGATAGGAGAAAAGAAAAAAAGGAACTGCAACGAATTTCGGGATCTCCTATTACGTGGTGGGAAGGAGACCAAAGGTACGGTAGCGCGCAGAATTGGGCGGGAGCTAATGATGTGTCCGTTCGGTAAGGAGGTTTCGTCCATCCGTCTGGTCATATAAGGGATAAGTATGTGCGGAGTGTCCGCGAGACAAAGATTTGAAACCTCGCCATATCTCGCAAACTAGTTTGCTGAACAATGGCACGTGCGACCGTCTCTATAGTCTCGATCCGCTTCAAGTGACACTTTCTATAGTTGAACAGACCTTGAGGACAGACAAACACGTAATGTTACAACTGTTAAGTTAAATTTATGACGAAAAAGTCTTCAGGACTCTCATGAATGCACGCATACCGCACATAACGCTAAACTAATTTTCTTCGATAGAATTTCTTAAGACACCTCACCAACGGAATAAACTCGTGCCATCATAATCATAATCGAAGGAATCTAGCCTTGCTACCTGCGATGAAGAATAAATAAAACGACGAATAAATAATAGATAAACTAATAAAATAATAATTAAAAGTGAACGCAGCAAAGTTTGAAACATTGTTCATAATCGTTCATAATAAAATTGTAATCGTTTTATATGATAACGAAATCAATTTGCATTACAGACCGTTCTAAGCCTATTAGTTAATGGTTTACAAGGATTTATGTTTTCAGCGCCGTTATCTGACTAAATAGTTTAACGCTATTGTTGCCGCTTCACATGCCTGTTAACCGTTTGATTGATTGATGTGAATGGATAGTTTTTTTTTTTAACGACATCAGATACTTTTCAAGCACATTTCAATCGTAGTCTGTAGTGTGCTTGCATTCAAGCGTTGTGTTTGCCTTCTTTTTGTTTTTGTTTTTGCAAAAACAAAAGCATTGATTTCTAAGTGAAACCTTATTTTCCAAATTTTGACGTTGATTAACAGCGAAAAGCTAAACGATATATTTTTCAATTTCGATATTTTCTAATCTTTTTTGACACTTTTTATGTTAATATATTTCTGACAACTTTTACCCACAATAGCATGATTTTGATTTATGTTTATGATCTCATAATTTTATTACTCTGGCTTTTCCATGTGTGTGGTATTTGCGAAGCATTTGAGATCAAATAAAGTTGCTTAAGTCAAAAATATGCATGAAGGAAGAGGCAAATTATTTTCGTGTTCCTTTTCCTCCTCTTTATAATAATAAAAAAAAAAAAAAAAATAGTTTGTAAACATTAAACGGGTTGATATTACATCTATGTTATAGCAAAAAAGAAAAAGAACAAGAAACAAACAAGTAAAAACATTATAGTCGGCCAAGACTAGCCCTAAGACATTCCTACACCACATCGGCTCTTATAATCATTCGTTCCTACACCACATCGGCTAATATAATCGCTCGCTCAATTTCCTGCTACTTTTGTTTCTGTAAATCAATGGAAAAATCGCACGAGTAGCGGCACGAGTTTTGCCAACAGTTGTCTTCTATCTGCATGTCATCCTGCAAAATTGCTGAGTAATGTGTTATTTTATTTTCATAACAATATTTATGTGGAGTCGGGTCTAATAAATTGGGATGGGTGAAGACAAATTCGGTGCAGATAATTATTATAACAAATTTTTCTTACGGATTGACTCTCATTGCAAAATATTAACAAGCAAACCTTTTTGCTCTATAAATATCTATTTTTCACGAGGACTCTTATAGGGGTTAGGGTTAAAAAAAACAAGCTCTTCGCGCTCTAAATGTCGTACGATTAGTTTCTGCTTACATTATTATTATGGACCAACTTCGACCATGAAATAATGAAAATTAGACCATTTTAGCTTCAAGGAGGTTTAGTTTTCGCAAAAACTGAGATATGAGAGAGAGTTCGTCAATTGCCCCCTGGAATACAAATTTTCCACATTCATTTCGATTGCCGCAATGCCTTTATAAATTGACAGTTATTGAGGAATTTAAAAAATTGTAATCGGTTTTCATATTGAGCCATTTTACGCACAATGGTCGGAAAAGGATACGATTCAATCCACTGTCAATAGGACTCGTTCTTGAGCCAAAAACAAGAGAGTACGGGAAAACCCTCAAAAATTTGTTATCTTTAGGTTGAACAGAATATATCGGCAGAAATCAACCGGATGGACGGACAGAATTTTCAGAAAATGTTTTTAAATCCATGGGTATAATAAAATGTGGGTCTATCGTAAATCCCACAGAGTGTTACATAAATCCAATATCACATGGGTTGTAGAATATAAAAAGAATAAAAGTATAAAAGTACTCAAGCAGGATAGTAAAACCAATTTGTAGCTTTGTACAAATGACGGATAACAGATAATGAACAACTAGTTTAATAATTTAATTTAACGTTTACTTTACGAGTTAATCGTTAATCCTAATAGTAAGTCTTAACTTGGAATGATGTGGATTAAGGCTTTGAAGTTCAAAGCAATTATCCATCTATTAAAACAGGTGCATCTGCACGAATTCAACTTGAAAGGTGTTTGCGGCAGAAATATTAAAAAGCTTAGATTGGTAGTGCCATTCAGCGCATACGTACTAGAAACCTAATTACCTGAATAGAGAAGGCTTTGTGAAGAACCCGTAATCCGAACCATTGTAGAAAATTTATAATTTATGTGTAGGTAGCTTGTTAGGGTCATCACTTCTAATACTTAATCTACCCTAGTAGATGTAAATAGATTGAACTAGACAAGTCCATTGATGTAATACTTTCGGGTTAATCGGGTGATTTACCGAACTTCCACCTTTCCTCTTGTAAAGAAATGGGAGATCAATAAACTGCAATCTACTTTGGTACGGTGGAAGTCGATGTAAGGGCTCCCGTTTTAAACCTCGAAGTGTAAATAAGATATTTTGCTTACGAATGGATTCAACCATGTTTATCTACACCTGGTAGACTACAAACTAACGCATGCTGACCCATGTGCAGTCTTCTGTCACGAAAGTACTTTTGAAACCTCTTGCATATTATCTTATGGAACCCAAAAACTCCGTAGCATTGATAACAATTTATTGGATATGATTATTGAAACTTAGTTTCGAATCCAATCGTACATCTAAGTTGAAGATGAATAGAATGTTTTCAACAACATACTTATGAATATGGATATGGATAGATATGGAGTAGTCGGCACCTTCAAAATGAAAACCTTCTGAATTTTCTAAGATTTAGACTCATACAGTTTACATTACTTCAATCATCTAATACTAACACATTTTGATTGGACAAAATAGAAGAGAGCAACTTTACATCGTCCGTATACGTAAGCAACTACTTTCACCTTCGATTTTATTTCTATTATTTATCCGTTCTTTTTTTGAGTTGCTATTTTTAGTTTCTAAATCACTTTACCTCTAGTTTGATATTTTCTTCACCTTTTTTGAATGTCAGTTTGGTGGTCGTGTAAGTGTAATGCGAATGGAAGAGAATCTAATAAGTGCTTCTGAATGTTGCATATTTGTGTACAAAGTTAATATAATAGACAAAGGGTTTATTATATGGGAACTGAAAAGTTCGTTTGACATTTCAGGCTTATTAGATTTCCGTCATGAATGCTTTAGTCAGATCTTAATTCGATAGATACTATCAGTATATTGTAACTTATCCACAACAACATATGGTGGGGCTGTTCTTGGACCTAAAGTGCGAATCTATGTATGTTACATCTTGCCTCCTTGTCTCTCTCTAAGTTTTGCGATGTTAAGAGGTTCATTAAGAAAGGCCTCTGATCGCATAGAAACAAAGCCATTTGATTTTCAAAAAAAAAACTTCTTTCTTCGCTGGCCCAGACTCTTTCGACGTCATCTTGGAAATTATAGTTTGAAGCACAATAAACGCTATGACTTGCAACAGCATATTTCTTACAATTGCAAATCCCATATATATATATATATATGTATATATATATATAAATCCCATTATGATATCTGTTTTCTCTGTCATTCTTCTTGAAAGCTTTGTAATAAAAAGGCTCGGCTACAAGAAACCGAGATGTCACAAATCAATTCTAAAGACTTCTTCTTGTATGATGGATGACTTACTTCAGTCATCATTAGTCATCGTAGGTTTACTAAGTAAGTTCGCTTAATAGTCGGTGTTTTTTCTTACAAAACTTATACAAAATGTAGTTTGAAATTTTTCAAGAACTTTACTTTTATCTTTCAGATTTTTTACAAATATATTTATTATATATATTACGTATTGCAATACATTGCTGGGGAGATTTTTGTTGAAGGCACAAAAAAAGAAAACAACAAATGATTGCATTTTGCGGTTTTTTTTCGGAAAAGGAAAAAAGCTTAAAATTATTTTGAAAAATGTTAACAATTTAATAAAGCGGTTAATAAATGTTACAATGACTTTGAAATGAAGGAAACAAAGTGGTTCCCAAACTTTTGGGTTTTTCCAAAATTAAAGTAAAACACGCAAAACGGAATTATTCAATCCCATGCAACAAAAGACTTAAGCAATTTTAAACTTTATGGCGAATCAATTTAAAAAATTATTAAAAAAAAAAAAAAAATCCAGTAAGTAATCATCAATTCATTGTGAAAGGTCATGGTGAAGTTGCCTGGAAAACGAAAGTAATTTGTGAATATTCAATGTGTTTGTTGGTCTGGCGATATACGATATACGGATGGATGGGTATATGAACATATGAATGATGATGCAGCTGTGGCCATAAAATTTTTGTATTTTTGTTGTTGTTTCTTCTCCGAAGAACTGGTTTTCTTTTCAGTGACTTTAACATACATTATGAAATTCCAACAGCCTTTCAGTGTTTCCCATAAAAGAAAAGACAAAAAAAAAAAAAAAACAAAATAAGTAGCCATGCCTCAAATACACTTAACATTATATAAACTTAGCTCTTGCAACACAAACAACACATTTTTGTTGTTTTTGCTTTATAAAGAGTTTTATAAGCAGATTATGCTGCTAATGATGATTTCACCAGGTTTGACAGCAGACTTAAAGAAGAAGAAAACTCGTTTTCTTACCATACTTTATAAAAGGGCTGTATTGACCGTCCGGGCAATAAATTATGTTTGGTCTTACTGTGCCTTCTTCGTCTTCTAGCCTTAGCAGTTTGTTGATATGGCAATAAAAATAAACTTAGTTTTCTTCTTCTTCCTCCTTTTTTTGCCACAGTGACCTACTTTGTCTGCGAGTAAAACAAAACGATCAGAAAGAGAAATAATTGAAAAAAAAAAACAAGACGTAACATAACTGGATTCGAAGGGATTTTATGGTTCTCTTACATAATCATTTCAATTTACTAAAGGATTGTGGCCACGAAAAGCAAACACAAGAAATAGTCGTCTTATCTCGTAAGGGATTGATGGTTCAGGTGTAAAGAAAGAAATACTTAAATAATTACGAATTTCAGATTTCACAAAGTTGCTAAGCAAACAGAAAATATGCTTTGGATTGAACCTTTCGCTACTCGGTGTATTCGTTAATATTTTTCTTCTATATTCGATATATTCCGGGAACAAGGACGATGAGCTTTCATACGTAAGCACAGCAAACTGTGCTGGCTGTATTGTAATTACGCCAATACGCTATAAGCTATAAGCGAAGGCATAATGTATTACTTAGTCTTAGTAGCGCTTGTAACACAAGTTGTTCTATATAGTTTTTAGGAGAAGTTGTTATCAAATCAATTTTATGTTTTTTTTGGATTTTTGAATTTGATACGATTTAGCTAATTTTGGAACTCCTTGGCCTTGTCTTCGCCAAAGCTTTTCTTATCCTTCGCACATCTTTGTCACAAAGTGCTAAAAATTTTACTTTTATGCTTTGATAAAACGATGTATCTTTCATAAGGAACCTTAAATAAGGCGCGATTTAGAAGATCAACCTTTGTAACCAAAACTCGGCAGAGATCTTATACTGACTTCCATTGCAAGGAATTAAATATTGAACCGTTTTTCCACATAAAGACTTACTTCTTGTAGAAACGATTATTACGGGGGGCGTCCAACAGGTTTGCCGATCCAGTCTATTTTCAAATGAGTTAGCGTTTGCGCCAAAACTTATCAGCTTACACTGATCATTTCAAAAATTGCGATCTGTTGGTTAGACACAAAAGCACATGGGCAGACATCAAATGGACAGACGAAGACGGAGAGACATACGGGAAGACAGATAGACAGACAGGTGGATAGGTAGACAAACAATTAGAGAGATATATGCACAGACGAACGAACAGAGGGGCCAGCTACTAGACAGATAGATGGACAAATGGATACGAAGAAGAAAAACGAACTCTGAAAGTGGCTAGCATCGACATCCGCAAAAGTTAAAATAACCGTCCGACATAGTCTGTTAAGGTAATGAAAACAACGAAGAGAAAACGATACAAAAGGAAGGTGGGTCTATACTCTCGCCCTAAATCTGCATCAATCGGTGCGAAGAAAACTTAAAGAAGTGAATTTCTTTCTAACGCAAGCTTTGACTGGTCACGGCAATTGCTCGAATTATTTCTGCCGCTCCAAGCTGCAAGCGGATAACGCATTCGACCTTTTCCAAGGCATGAACGACGACGCGTAGTACATAGCAAAGCAATACGCTTTTCGGTTCTCTGAAAGTAGAAATCACACTATGTAATACGCTAGCGACTATGCTAATGGACAAGAAGAGATGAAAGAAATACACCAGTTGTCCAGAAGGAGAAATTCGTACCCCTATTGCCATAGGACAGGGGAGATAGTATGATAAAGTGAAGACCAACAATCCACAAGGGTGCATCTCGAGGTAAAGTAAAAGTGGTTTCGGTATGGATTTTCACTAGTTGGCAGTACACTGCCACCACGTACGAAAAAAAGACAGAAACATTGACAGACAAATGGACGCAGAAACATAAATCTATCAGAATATGATTCTGAATAGATTAGTGTAATGAAAGACGTGCCTTTCTTAAGTCCTTGTAGGTGTTAAATTCGCACAAGCTTGGTATACCCTGCATTACAAGCAGTGTGGGATATGAAATCATTTGCAATTATTTGAGGTATTTGCTCTTATACGGTCGTTGAAAAAAATGAGAAATAAAGTATTTACACGCATAAGAAAATAAAATTTTGTTCCGTTGGCAGTAGAATTAATTTTCGTTAATTATTTTCTAAAAATTAAGACTTCGTTCTAAATACATCCTAAAAATTTTCCCAAGAACAAGTTTATACGTCATGATGGGTTCCTATGACAGAATTTAGGCTATACATCCTGAATTAATTTATCCTTGAGTTTATTTAACTTGAACAGCGTACTGATTCTGATTTTAGTTAGAAATAAGCTAAATAAACTATTAAATTATTGGTCAGATTTAAATATTTAAAGAAACGAAACGAAGTGAAAGGCATCGAACAATAACCTTGAATAACTAACTTTTTTTTACGATTACTGCGCAGCTTAACACAGTTTCTATACATAAACACTTTAAGATAAGTTTATCAAAGTACCCACCCATCCATACTCCTTCGATTGTATTTATATCACTTGCATTTAAGCGGTAGCTTAACATTGTTAAACGTTTACGGTAATCGCCTAACCGATGGCAACAGAATTGATTGACGGAAAATGTTTAATCGATTTTCTTCACTTTATTCGTAACACTGGCAGTATTATTACTACAGTGCATGAACTATAAGCATAATTTGAATATAATCTTTTTTCTCTATTTCATTCTACAAGAGAATTTTGCATTCTTCGACAATTTTCTGCCGATAGTAACAGATAGTCTGAAAAAAGTCTTCGTCTTTTTTACATTCTAGAATAGACGGAATTTATTAGCAGAGCAATAATGAAAAATAAGTTGCAATCAGACAAAGCCGATTATTGAAGATACTACATCACTTTGCCTAATACAATTAATGTCATACGAAGAGATCTTCGTGGGAATGGGCAAGTGTGGTGTAAACATAGTTGAGTAGTAGTACTGGTAGTAGTAAATAGAAGTAGTAGTAGTAGCAGTAGCAAATAGTAAATAGTAGTGCTAATTAGAAGTAGTAGGTAGTAGCGTTAAGTAGGGGCAGTAACTAGTAGTAGTAGTTAACAGTATGTAGTAACAATAGCAGTAGTAATAGGAGCAGCATTTGTAGTGGTAGTAATAGTAAGCGGTAAGTAGTAGTAAGTGGTAGTAATGGTAGTGTAGTAGTAATAAGTAATGGGTAGTAGTGTTAAGCAGTAGTAGTAAGTAATAAGTTGTGTTAGTAACTAGTAGCAGTAGTAGTTAACAGTAGTAGTACTAAATAGTAAGTACTAAATAGTACTAAATAGTAAGAAGTAACAGTAGCAGTAGTAGTAGTAGTAGTAGCATTTGTAGCGGTGGTAATTGTAGGCGGTAAGTAGTAGTATGTGGTCGTAATAGTAGTAGTAGTAGCAGTAAGCAATAAGCAGTAGTAAGTAGTAGCAGTGAGCAATAGTAATAGTACTTAGTAATAGCATAAATAAGCGGCAGTAAGAGCAGTGGTAGCATGTAGTAAGTAGTCAGTAGCAGTGGTAGTAGTAGTTTCAAATTTTTTATAATTTAATATTTTGAAGAAGAAATTTTTTATAATTTAATATTTTGAATAAGAATCCTCTAATGTTCTTGGCAGGAGTTTATTGAATAAATGTATATCTTATTTATGTATGCATGAATATAACAAAACAATATGTGAATAGTTGAAGCAGCTCTATCCTTTTGCTCCCGTTTGAATTTGAGTGTTTTCACTGATAACATTCAGAAATATGGATCAAAGATGCAGAAGTTTGCTGCATAAATATTTTTGATCATATGAAACGTTACCAGGTTACCATCTAAAACTGCACCAAAAGAGCTTGTTTTTCAAAAAGTGTAACTTGGCGAAAAAAAACTGTAACTTACTTAAGCAGGCAAAATTTAAAGTTTTTCAAAGAAGAAAAAAAACAAAATAATTTGCCAAAAACCACTTTACGAAAGGTGTTGGGGAGGTAATGACGCATGTGCACGTACGAGAGTTGTTCCAAATGTTAACGAAAATAAACGTTAATTGAACATAAAAGACAAAAGAAAACGAGAATTTATTAAATGACTTCAATTTGGTTTTTTTTTTTTTTTTAATTTATTCATTGCAAATGTTACTGCAGACTGCGGTGCAGGTTTTGTAGTGTTTCGTGGATATTAGTGGGTTAATCGTTTTAATATATTTGACAAAAAAAATTTTGAAAATTAAATGATATTTTTTATGCTTATTTTTTGAATATATTTTTTTATTTATTTACTGCACGAATATAATTGCGAAAAATTAATTAACTCTGGCCTAATTGCGTTGCAACTTGTTTTGAGGGCCGAAAAGGAAACTTCGACGAATAAATTAACTCTGACTTTTTCTTAATAAACTTAAACAGTGAATCAAGAAAGAATTTCACAGCATTTTTGTCGACAAATGGCTTTAGTGTCGCGTGATGTTTATAGCAGCAATCTTCTACCAAGCCGTAATGCAGCGCATAAACGAAATGAGGTTTGTTAGCCCAGTTGGACATAATAAGCATGAGTTAAAATTCACAACAACGGTTAGCAAATTTATCAAAAATTTTGCTAACTTTTGGTAATAATAATCCATCCTACCTTGGAAGAGGTCGACATTGAAGACGTACCGTACTCTAATTCATCAATTGTTGCTAAGCTCGATGGAATTTTTCAACAAAGTGAGGCAGACCGGCACTTTCTCCCTTACGATGTCGCTGTGGAAATAAGCATTGATAGGAAAACAGTTCTGAGCCGTTTATATAAAATTGTATATAAAAGGATTGTTTCATTTGAATTTTTATTTGAATTGAAATTCGTGGTAGGACCCACTACAGTGAAAACTGAACACACTTTGTTAAACAAACGTATAATGAAAAATTAAAGTTTTTTAGAATATTATTTTAAAAATTCTTGAAAATCGCGTTGTAGGAATACCGCGTT
>KK499793.1:1989737-2009960 GCA_000688715.1 Glossina pallidipes | reverse complement strand
CTTATTCATTATACTCATGTCCACATTGGCAATCGCTGCAGCATAAAAGGAAGACATCGTTAAGCCTTTTGTTTTTTTTTTCTTTTCTCCCATACTTTTTCATTTTTCACTTTTGCATTTTTGTGCCTTTTTTTTGTTTATTTTCAATTTTTTTTTTGCCATCAAGCTTCTTTTTGAAAGTGTCTTTAACAACAAATTACCATTAAGAGTCATCTAGTTTTTGTCGGAAAGCTTCCATTTCTTGTTACTCTGGTCTGTTGAAAAATAAAAAAGAAAGAAGAAAAAAAGATGGAACCATAAACCGTATATTTTAACCATAAAGATGACCACCGTTGACAACCTTTTGTGCACAGTCAACATCATTCATTTCGAACCCAACTCATGGCGCAGACAATGAAAATGAAATAAAAAAAGAAAACAAACTATTTTGTGGTGGATACTTATGTATGCCCACTACCACATGCCCACACATATGTGCAAATGTGTATGTATGATCTATGAATCCATATATATATATATAGGAATTCATATCAAGTTCATGTATTGTCGTCAATTGGTGCGAATTTACAAGGATACGTTCTTACCCTTGATTCATGATTTTATTGATTTGATGGCGTTCTACGGATTGCAACAGAGATTCTGAAATATCATTTCGAGACTAAGGATATAAAATTTCTTTTTTCTTTCTTTTTGCTTCTTTTGATTCGTATGCACTTAATTGAACTGAAATGCTGACTCATTTTCAGCTTGTCCGTCTGTGAATGCACTTGTCATCCATTATTGAAATTCTAAGGGATTGCTTGCATCATTTCCATAGGTCCAATTTGAAAATGGCAAAGATTATCAGTTGAACGATCGGCCTACATCGTGCTCTGATTTGATTTAAAGCACAGTCTCATTCAAGCACACCAAACGGAAGAGTTTTTTTACAAATTTTTTTTTTTAGGATGGAAGAAAAGTTAACCCAATAATAACGTTCGAGAAAGTTAGTAAGCATATATTCAAATATTAAAAAAAATAGGTAAGAAAGTTATATTCGGCTGGCGTCGAATCTCGTATAGCCACGATCATTGAAGTCATTGGGGTCCCATGCTTCTATTTATTGTCATAAAAACTGAATGGCATAAAATTAATCTTTATTGCTTACTTTGTAGCATTATCGATCTGTTGCGCTCTACCGTGATTTACAATTTACGCTAAGTTTACATTTTAACATAATGTGACACCTAACCTAGTTAAGATAGCCTAATTTAGTTGTAACCCACATAGTCGTAATTCTAGTAATAACCTACTTTAATCGTATTAATTGCTTACGTTATCGTTCTAGTAATAATCTACTTTAATTATATTAATTGCTTAAGTTAGCATATAATAATTTATTACATAAGCTACTGACCACACTTCAGGTGGGTCAGAAGTAGAGCAAATATAAAATTAATAAGTTTAATAAAGAGAGTAAAAAAGAACCTTTAATTGCGTTTGTCACTACAACTTAACTAAAAGGTATTGTTAAAAAAAACGGCTCTACCACATCGTGACGTCCAGCATAATTCATACAGAACTAACGCGCTGAGCTTTTCGCATTCTACTCTCCAAGTCCTTTTATTTGATACCCATATCCCTAGTATTATTAAGCAACAATGAGTCCACCAGGTAGTGATGTCCACTACATTTATTTTAGAACTAGACGCATTTTTAGGCAGATAATATGAAGATTCATTTGGCGAATGTAGAAAATAATTTTAAACATTCTGTCTTGTTAAGCTTATGACATAAGCATAAAACTTCAAAAAAATGAGAAACGGGAGGACGAGCAGTGTAATCACTTGTAACTGATTCCTATCAAACACGACTCATATTTAAGTCAAAAATCATCAAATTTTTTCAAAGGCAAAAATTTACGAAAACAAAATTGTAATGTTTTAACAAATCGTATATATTTTCCATACATACATATTTATTTATATTTGTTTGCTTTTAAAGAAATTAAGTGAAATTTAAGAAAAACAAAAGACAAAATATAACTTTGTGAAGAGCGAAAGGATGTCAGGGCTAATTGAAAAATAAAACTCAAATTTCCATTGAGGAGGCGAAACGCAAGCGAAGTTGCGAAGAATCCTCGAGCGACGTACCCGCCCCTCGTTATCTAAAGCGGCGGAAATTGGAGGAATATTTTCCAGAACTTGACAATTGCGCACAAGAGAATGGTGACTTTTATTTCTTCGCGGCAGCGGGCAGGCAATTTTTGCTTAGTTAAGCTAAAAAAAAGGGGCAAACGTCTAAAGCTGAGGAATGCCTTCGATACGGCAACACGAATATTTCATCAATTGTACGAACTTACAGCGTCTTCTTCCAATGATGACGACAACGACGTTGAAGAGGACGGCATTGTGAAGAATGAATTTAATGCAATACCAAGCTGCATTAAAGCTATCCAAGCAGCACAGCCAACAGAATTCTGTCATCGCTCTAAAGAAGTAGAAAATGCAGAACATGAGATATATGAGGAGTCGTTGGAGCCAATAGTACTATTTGTTCACGCCACAGCATCTATTGAACGTGGATATAGTGATCAGCTGGTTGTGAGTCGTAAGAACACAGTCATCTCCGTAAAATCTGCAACTTCACCGATCCTCCGTGTTCCTAGAACTATCTAAAGATTTTCGTTCGTTCCATCCGGGAATTTCAAATTGGTTCTGCTCCTTTCAACTCATTCGATAATGAAATTATTTTAACTAGGGTACCGCTGGAATCTAAGAAGTTGATTGGAAATTGTATATAAATTGCGAAAATATAATAAATAATAAATATTTACCTAAAAGGGAACCAATTTATTGATTGAACTATCTATCTTTTAGTTCAACTCCACTCAACAACCCAAAAATAAAAAAAAAGAACTATCTATCTTTCACTGCAATGAAAAATTCTTTGGCCACCTACACTGTAACGCAATTGTCAAGTTCTGGAAAATGTTCCTCCAATTTCCGCCGCTTTAGATAACGAGGGGCGGGTACGTCGCTCGAGGATTCTTCGCAACTTCGCTTGCGTTTCGCCTCCTCAATGGAAATTTGAGTTTTATTTTTCAATTAGCCCTGACATCCTTTCGCTCTTCACAAAGTTATATTTTGTCTTTTGTTTTTCTTAAATTTCACTTAATTTCTTTAAAAGCAAACAAATATAAATAAATATGTATGTATGGAAAATATATACGATTTGTTAAAACATTACAATTTTGTTTTCGTAAATTTTTGCTTTTGAAAAAATTTGACAATTTTTGACTTAAATATGAATCGTTTTTGATAGGAATCACACAAAAAATTTTTACAGATTTAGAAAACTTTTTTCCAATGAAGAATAGAAAAATGCGTGTTTGAAAAACTATGTACAGTGTGGGTAGACAATGAATTCTTCATTGTAGTGAAAGATATTGTTCTTTTTTTTTTATTTTTGGGTTGTTGAGTGGGGTTGGACTAAAACATAGATAGTTCAATCAATAAATTGGTTCCCTTTTAGGTAAATATTTATTATTTGTTATATTTTCGCAATTTATATAGAATTTCTTAAAGATCGGAGTGTCATACTTGCACGATGACATTGATTAAACTTTAGGCTAAGATCTTTTGCCCCCACGAAAAAATAATATCATTGATTATCGTTCGGAATAAGAAGCTTATGAAGATATATTCGAGTTTCGCATCAGGTCTCTAAGGCTTATATTACTGTTTTCCAACATTGGCCTCTTACTTTTGTCGCCGCGGCACACTTGAGTGTATTTTTGAAATATTGTAACATTTATTGTGGACTTACTGCAATATTACTCTCCTATTTCACTCATTTCTCAATTCATCGTAGAGCTGCCAAGATTATAATAGTTTTTAAGCACATTCACTGACAAATTGCGCGATATCTCACTTTAATCGCTGTCTGCTATCAATGTACAGAAAAGAATATATAAAAGATGATATCCACAGATATTAGATTCAGTGGCCACGAGACCGTCTCCAAAAAGTTTCTCAAGAGGAAAGCAGCGAATAACAGCAGAACAGTTGTCATTTTTCATCCTTAAAAAAAGTTATTTTATACAAAATAATGATTTTTCGTTCGTAAGAGAATTTGATGTTAAACAAGCAAGAAAAAGGTGCTAATTTTCCATTGAAATGACGGCTGCGGCCTTCATAATGGATGCGAAATCTTATTTCCTGTTACAGCACCCAAAAGTCATAAGGATTCTACATTTCTTTGGCATTCTAGTATAATCTGCATAAGACGACTCGATGAAGGGAAGTGAGACAATGTTACTGAACTGTCTTCTAAATTATTGTACATTTAAAGCACATTTAAGTGCAAAGTTAATCCTTTTTCCAATTAATTTAATTTTAATTGATTAATAAATGAAAGATTAAAAATATTTAAAGCTCTAATGTTACTTTCTCCAAGGTAGATGTCGCCTTGCTTTTTTAAACCGTATCGATCTGAGAACACGACGACGACTCTATGCAAGCCGTACTTGAGTGTTAATCAATTAATAAAATTATTTAAGAAAAAAGTTGAAATGCATAAAAGAAAAGCCAGTTAAACGTTGGACAGAAAAGTAGACATTTTTTCAAAAGATATTTTGCTGATTCCAATCAACTTGACTCAAGTACATTGGTCCATAGTCCATCATAAATTTCAAAGAGCGTACGATTAAACATTACGAGTCGATGGGATTCCAACCCACAGGTGTTGACAACGCTTGTGCAATATCTGAAGCATGAATCCATAGATAAACAGGGACAAGCGCAAGTTTCAACCTAGTCGTTTTGTCATTGAGTCCGCACTGGACGGGCCTGGACAAGTAAATGGTGACGATGATCGTAATAAATCATCGCCGACGATTTGCCACCGATGATGATCGTCGGTGGTGATTTACATCATTGATGACCATCGGCGATGATTTGCCACCATTTTGTCGTTGAGTCTGTCTTGGCCGGGCTCCGACAAGTAAATGGCGATAATTTGCCACCGGCGATGATCATCGGTGATGACTTACTACCATTTTGTTGTTAAACCTGTATAGGACGGGCCTCGACAAGTAAATGGTGATGGTCAACAGTCTTCAAAACTGTCTTCCTTTACATTATCTGAGTAAGTTATTTAAGAAGCAGGTACTAATGAACTATACCCAGCCGGACAAGGTTAATAACGATAGTGCGCACACGCATAGCGGCGGCAATTTAAAATCCAATAACCTAATCTGTACGTAAAAATGATTAAATAGTTAGCAAGCAACGCTTTGAGATTTCCCCTACAAGCATAAGGTATGCTCTGTTGGCTTAATTTTTGCTATTAGTTTAAAATACTAAGCTAAGACATATTGTTCCATTGAGCTGTAGTTGTAGCGTTGTTTGTTTGTATTAGGCATATCGCGTTCATGTTTTGCTTGCCAAGGAGGGCTGTGAAAAAGATGGCAATAAAAGAATAAATTCAGAAACCAGGTTTTATTAAGGACGTCCTTCAAAGAATTTGATTTTTTGCTTGTCTGCGCAACGTATTACGTCGTCTAATTTACAAAGGTGATTAGTGTCTGAGGAGGAGTGTGCTAAGAAATCGAGAAATTCAAGTCAACATATAGGTAACATTTGTCCGTTCGCTTATCACTCACATATTGACAAATTTTAAAGCATATATGGTGATATTTGCGTTTTTTGTGCTCAACGCACTCCGAACAGTTTGCAATTGTTTTTCAAGCGCTTGCTCTTAGGATTAGGCCTGTAGGCGTGATGTTTTTATGATTTCTTGAATCTTTGCATTAACTTTTTTCTTGATTTTATTGGACTCCTTATGGACTCGACTGTTTAATTTGTGATCAAAAACTTTAAAACCATGAATTCTTCAATTTTAATTTTATGCTTATTGGTTGCGAAAACGTTCTTCAATCTTTTTTTTAGTTGAGTTATATGTTGAAGTTTGGTTGCATTTCCTTCCGTAACACCTGTTATTCTTTCTTCATTATAACGCATTGTAAGCTGTACTTTCTGTTAAATAACATTACGAAGGCTGTACTTTCTGTTAAATAACAGCACAAAGTGATGTCAAGTTTTTTATTTTTTCGTAGTTTCACAAGCTCAAAAAGAGAAAAAAAAAAAAATAAGGAGAACAAACAAAAATTTGGCATCACTATGATACGTACGTCGTATAGGTTTCACTTCGTAAGAATGGCGAATAGATTTCCGACTATTTGGAATAAGAAGTTAAAATTTTTTATATCAATACCGCTCGATGTGCGCAATGCGTTAAGAATTCATTAAAGACTGAGTTCCTTTGATTTTATGGACACTTACGCAACACGAAAACTGTTAATGAAGGAAATAAATAAACCATAAATTTTCAGTAGAGTGGAAGTGTATTGTAAATGTTGTTAATTGTTTTCATTTTGCATTCGTATTGTTTTGACGTATTTACTTAATTAACGCCCGACTAATTTTACGGAACTTTAAATGTATACTCAAACGTCTATGTAAGCATTAAATTTTTTTTCTCTTTTTTTTTATATTTATTGCTTTTGGAAACCTTTTTGGATGTTATGTTCATTTTGTTATTCCATATGTAACAAACAGATTCTGACGCCATTACTGAAACTGTAAAAATATTCTCAACTATTAAAGCAGTTAGCATCAAATTCGTTTTTTAATGCTGCTGACAAAGAGTGCAATAAGTTAATTAAAGTCTCGATTAAATTTGGATCAGTTTTTGTTTTTTTATTTTTATGCTAATGTAAATTAATTATATCGATGTTTTCCAACGAGATTCGATATAGGCATTATTTCTATAAGTAAAAGTCACAGTGATAAGTATTAATAATTGAGTTCCAACGAACCAATGCGTATGTCATTGTTTTCTTGTTGTATTCGTTGTTGTTGTTTTTAATGGTACTTTTCGAAAAAAGAACAAAGCAAAATTCCGACATTGTCATCAATTTTAAATGGCCGTTTATAAGAACTCATAACATGAAAAACTTGGTCAAAAGAAGTCCAATTTTTTTCCTTATTATTATTAATTTGTTACCTTAAATGACTAAACAGACTAACTGCCAGATTATGTAAGCGGCTGACCGCAATCTTAACTGAATATGTGCGCCGCCGCAAGTTGATGATCATACAGTGGCATCATTGTCAAGCGTCCGATGCGTTTACTAGTATGCCTCTCTCTTGTGTTTTAACATCTTAACGGACGTAATCCACAGTTAGTAGTAGTTGATGTTTTTCTTTTTTTGGTGTTGGTTTGTTTTCGTTTTCTTTTTGTTGTTGCTTTTTATCACAAGCCAAACAGTTTTCGATAAACTGCCGCATCACGATTGCCAGTCTAGTCCAGAAGCAACAAAATTCTTTACATGACACACGGCGCTCTCGCCATCATTACGTATATAAAGCGCATCATTTAACTTTGTGTGGAATTGAACCATTCAAGCATAAGCAATTCAGGTTTTTAGGCTTTTAACTGTTGTACTTGTTGTACCTGGTATTGTGTCTACTACTATGCCATCCAATCCCAATGTACAAAGAGTTTTTTTTTTTTTTTTTGATCAGATCGGATGTTGTCTATGTGTGTATGTATGCATAAGGTGTACACGCTCTACGTATCGTGTATACCTACGGTTTAGTAGCAGAAGCTTTTTAACAACATGCCATCACATTGTTGTAATTGTTGGTTGTGTTTCGCGCTCATAAACTTTAATTTGAAAGTATAAATTTAGCTTTATTTGTTGTTTTTGTAATTGTAATATATAGTGCAATAAATAAATTTTATAGCGGATCGCTTGTTCGCTCTTCTCCTCTTTTGCTTTTCTTAAGTGTAACGAACTTTTCTTTTTTATTTTTTTTTATATTTTTTTACATAAGTGATGTGATTTTTGCCTTCGTTTTCTCATTTGGCCGATCAATTTGTCACTAAATATTTCATTTCATTTTATATAAATTAGGCTTTCGATCAATTCACAGATCAGAAAATATAACGAACTAAATTCCATCCACCGGAGGGTATGTGTTAGATAAACCGATCACTGGTAACGCGGAAAAATATGAATTGAAAACCTTATAAAGTATATCTATTCTTGATAAGCGTGAACGAAGTGAAATATATCTATCTGTCTGTCTGTCTGTCTGTCTGTCATCCGTCTGAAATCTCGAATTGAATTCCTTTCGTTTTAAACTTATATCTAGGACAAGAGGCTTGCTCCCTAACATTATATTAACAGAGTATAGAGTATACATTTTTCATTAGGATTCATCATCAATAGCATAGATAATAAAAATTAGAAATCAGGTCTAGTACATAATGCATAGTTCATTAGTAGAGCTTCCACAATGAGTGCCGTTAGCACTACGATGAACGATCGAACATGAGATACAACTATGGTGCGATGGTTGATGTCGTGATATCGTAACTCAGATTCACCTCATAACGGATTCAATTGTGTAGAGAAGCAGCCTTAATTGTACAAGTTAAGCAAGAACGATTTCAGTAATCACTGGAATTGTTTGTTGAAAACATTACATTGCTTACATAACGTGCGAGAAGAAAAAACAGATAATTAATCCTACAGTGAGTAGGTAGTCTCAGAGAAAGCAAATTCCTTGACATCTTTGACGGATTGTAAAAAATTAAGTTTATTGAGCAAAAAATGATGGCGAAATATCTCCTCGAACAAAATTCATTAAAAAGCGTATTCCAAGGATCAATCTCTCCTACGTTCAAGATTAAACTTCGTAAGGCAGACAGAAGAAACTGTTTTTGCATCACTTTAATCATATCGACGTAATAATGGTATTCAACTAATGTCGCTTATTACATACGGATCGTCGAAATCTTTCGACTACATTTTAATAAAGTTAAAGTGACGACCGCGTCTTACGCACGTCAGTTAACTATCGAAAACTACAGCCAGATCATTAAACGGCAACACCGACTCCAAAGTCTCACTGTCTAACTTGTAGTTGAAAGTTGATGAAGGATACTCTGCTGAAAGGCATAGATTCACATTTCTTCATATTCAATGACATTCCATTTATCGTACGCCATTCAGCCAATAAACATATGCCCGATTCCAGGTAATGGACACCTTCAAAGTTGTGTGATATATACGATATGTGTGATGTGTGTGATGGCAGTGGTAGTGGTGGAGTGAGAAGATTTTTTGCTTTATTTTACACAAAAGTGATGGGATGGAATAACCATCCAAAAGAGTCGACGACCGATGTCAATTATTACTTATTTCTTGCTTTAGCTTGGCGTTTATATCATAAAATATTGTGAGGTGATTAACCATTCTTCGTGTTTTCGTCATACTCGACAAGATAGGCATGTAATTCAGAAGAGGACACTATCAAGACAGGAAGCGTGGATTTTCAATTCACAGAGCGGGAAACTTACATTTTAGTTAAGATTGGTGTCCGCTCGCTATAGAGTACTCACTAGCACTCAATGAAGGTATAATATTTACTGATTCGACAAACATCTCCCAGTCTGTGGCCATTCACTACCTCTCTCTGTTGTCCATTTCGTTTCAATCATTATCGTTTCACAGATGTAGGGATGATGGATGTATGAATGAAAAACTATTATGCATACATTTTGCAGAATTTTGTTCAGCGTATTCGTAAGTAAAAGGAAAAAAAAGACATTCTCCCCTGAGGAAATATGCCGAAAAGATTCTGCTAGATTTGCTCCATACTCAATCGAGGTACGAGATCAGATGGATGGATGAGATGGATCATAATAATACATTGGATAAGATGGAAAAAATTTATAAGAACTTTGGTGCTTTAATGACTAAAAGAGATGCTTAGGAATTTCTATAATCAATTTCCGTTAAAATATATACATACTTTCGCTGATTAGTTCGATCGTTCATTTAATCATATCATAAATGAAAAATCGATTTGCCGAGCAAATGTTGACAAATGGTGGAACGATTCAATATTTATTTAAAAAACAATTAAGTACGAAAGCCATATGGCAAAAGTTTTACATGACCATCGGCGTTCACTTGCTGCGGTAAAGGTCATTAGATATTAATGTAATGGAAGAACGACGTATCACGTTAATGATATATGATTCAAGAAATGCAACGACCCTAGAAACGGTTTATTATTGTAATTTCGATGATTAGCTTAAGTTGATTTTCCTGGAGTTCACAGGCGACTTCCTTTCCTTGGCATGGCATAGGAAATGAATTTGAATAAAACTACGTCAACTGTCACATTGTCACATGCATTCGAAAGGCTAAAATTGATTTTGTGTCGCGAGTTCAAGGTAAATATGAGATTTGACCTAACTTGCTTATATACTTGATTCTACATTTATAGAAATGCGTTAACAAAACTGCGTGTCAAAGCTCAGAAGAGAAAATTTCAGGCTTAACACACTGGCTTAAAACACAATGCGTTATCCTAGAAAAGCGTGTAATGGCAACGGCAATGGCAACATTTAAATGGATGAATGGATGCTTTTGATTTTGGTTTGTCTTCTGATCTAAAAAAATGTTTTTGCACATTTGGTGGATAAATCAAACCTTGTAAGATGCAACTTACTTCAAAAATGGTATAAATGTGCAGAAAATGTTTTGAAATTGAGAGAGAACTGACGGAAGATAAAATAATCCAAGTCGTGGCAATGTCGTGTTACAAAATTGCCGAATGATTTTTTTTAAAACGTACACTGTACTTACGGAAGATGCCTATGGACCTGCCTAAAAGAACGACCGTAAATTGCTTATCAACTTTCCCCATATATATATAAAATTAGTGTGTGTACAAACTCTTTCAAATTTATTTGTTTCTAGGAAATTTCTCCGAGCCATTATGAAGTAAGAAAAATATCACAACAGTAATGTTTTTGTTTGTTTGTTTATTCATTTCAATGCAGAATTGTAAAAGTAGAGAATTCTTTTCCGCAATTTCAATATCATGTTAAGAGGCATTGAAACGACTTGTGAATGCGTTAAATATATGTACTGCTGAACATTTATCTCATTATGATAATATTTGGGCCCATGATGCCGCATTAATGATTAACCTGACGATGACAACAACTTTTAAAAGATTTATTTCATAAATGATGTAAATCTGCACCTTAGTAGCTTAGTAGTAGTAGCTTCTATCAAGTTATCTCAATGTTATTGAGTCGAAATCATTACCATTAAGCTTTAGTTTTTGGTAAAAAAAGTATCGATCGATTTTAAAATTTTCGAAAGCCATTAATGGGTAAATCATTTTGAAAGCACATATTGTCAAGATCATTAAATCGAATATCGTGCATAAATTTATATTTATGTAGCGTATGTTGCCCAATGATGACTTTCACTTCTAACACCAAATCACGGCATATAGCTAACTATTTATATACACAACCACCTATGCCTGAGTATCAGTGCTTTTAAATCTAGTTACTTATTACGTGTGTACATATATTTAAATTAACTGAAATTTTTAACGAAAAAACATATCGAAGCAAAGCTAAGCAATATATGCAACCATAGAGCAAACAAGCAACTGCTACTACATTTTTGACCTCAAACGCACGATTGCCTGCTGCTGTAACATGATTTACACAATTACTCAGAGTTGGCGTTTAGTTGTGTTCGGCTATTTTCGATAAAGGCGTGTCAAATGAGCCATGGACTGGATAACTTTATTGCTAAAGAAAAACTTGAAAGAAAAAACAAAAAACAATTCAATTTTTTAACAGCCGACAAAAAAAAAAACAAAAGTTAAAACGAGGAAAAACTTTTCGGGCGTTTTTTCTACATTTTTTTTTTTGCATTTTTCATTATTCCTTTTTTTGTTTTTATTAATTTATTTATTTATTTTATTTATTATTTTAAAATTTTTTTTTTTTTTTTTTTTGTTCTGCATAAACCTTTTTACCCTCAGTCATAAACACGGTTAAACAACATGCAAAATACTAAGCAGACATTAAAGAAAGACAGCTGCTGGCTAACTGAGCTGAGCTAGATGGCCGGTTGCTGCTGGTGCTGGTGCTGCTGCTGGTGCTGCTGCTGCTGCTGTATGTATCGTTCACGAGTTTCTAAATCGATCTACAGCTATGATTAAGCACAACGCGTATATGTTGCTGTTGTAATATAATTTCAAAGTGAATAAAATTAAATACTCTAGTTGCGCCTTAACTGAAAAGCGAAAAAAATAGGAGAAAAAAAAAAGAAAAATTAAAACCTAAATAACATCGTGCTGTAAGTCCAGGTGTGCGCTGCAGATAACTACACGCGTTGGACGTTTAAACAAATTCAATGAGTTTTCCATTTACTAACGAACGAACGACCGCAAGACTAAACTAAAATCGAAGTTAGTTAAAGTAATGCCATCTAATATCCATACACAATCGCACGTATATGCAAGAAAACAAATCAAGTTTATGAATAGCTACCAGGCCGGCTTTATACATTAAAAACTCGGCAACAGCAACAACATTTATATAGATTTAATAGTTGGTTGGCGTTCTTGGTTGTTTTCAAATGTAAAATAATGAAAGATAAATTGCCTATGAAGACCAGAATGTATATATAAATGTATGTGTGGGTATAATGCGCGCCTGGATATTAACTTACTTGTGGTAGTGGCTCGGTGAACATTGATATAGAAGTTGATACCGCGCACAACCCGGCTTACATAGATAGTTATTTTCTTTTTGCCAATTGTTACTGTTGTTATTGTTGTTATTATTATTTTTGTTGCTGTTGTCGGGCCAACAGTTGTTATTTAAAGTAGTACAAACGCGACAAGCACCAACTATGCGACGCCACACCCGAGTAATTTAACAAATACATTAAGTATTTTGAATTATATTGAGTTAATTATATTCCTTTTAATTGTGTAAAAATTTTTATTAACATTTTTTTTCTTATATTTTTCATTGCGATGAATTAGTATTTTTGTTTTTAATTTAGTTTAAATAAACCTCAATTTTCCGTTCATATTCTTCTTATATTAACCATGTTGCCTATTAATCTACATGTCAAGGTTGATAAAATAATAAATGGAATTTTCAAGTTTTTCCATTTCTTCTTCTTTTTAGCTACTATTAGGTGGAGAGGTTGGGTGGTATAAAACATTTACCAAACGTTTGTAAAGTATGGAAACACGCATTCCAAGATGTGCAAATATTGAAGTCAAACTAAACATATCTGTCCATCTGTCCACCCGTTCAAATTTCAACTGCAAATTCGAAACTTTGTAAACAGATTTACAGCCGCATTCTGAGCAATACCATCACCGAGACATCACAACTCAAAAGTAATTGTTTTATTTGCGGTTTGCGTGACTTAAAAAATTTGTTTTACAATCAAATTGATATAGAAGTGTTTTATTGTGACCACTGCTTCAAGAGTATCAAAATTTATACAAAATCAAAAAAGATATTGTTTTCGCTTATGGCTAATGACCGGTCAGAACGTTAAAGTATTTTCTTGCGTCTTAAAATACTTTTTCGTCATTTTTTCCTTAAGCTTCGCTTTTAACTTTTCGAGCTATAAGGCTTTCAACAGACGTAAGCCTATCAAAACTGAGTATACAACTTGTAAAAAATATTGTTGATCGCATGGCGGTGCATGTTTCATTCTCGTCAAAATGACAAAATGTTTCAATTAAACTTTAAATCAATATTTTCTAAGGATAATAAGTAAAAGTTTTATTTTTATTATGGGCATTGCACTGCACGGATTACGATAATTTTTAAACTAGATTTATGAAGCTTACTGCTAGAGAGATGTAGAGAGATGTATGGACGGATTAGTGTATGTACAAAAATTTATTTGGAAATGATTTTACAAACTAAAGTGATAATCATCATCATTAATTATTGTAGGTAGATTTCTCTCTACAAAATCATCGTAAAATTATCGCAAATAAACGTAAAAACATAAACATAAGAATATAAAGGCGGACAAGAAGAAAAACGATTAATTATCAACAAATTCCTGATCATAACGTGTATAAATAAACCTAAAAATTTTAAATTTATATCATAAACAGCAAATTCATTTATGAAAATATGCATACGTTCGTATTTTCTGCTTAATCATCATAATGTCAACGCACACAGCCATGAAAGCAAAAAGGAGAGAAAAATAAATAAATAAATAAATAAAAAATAAAAAAAAAGAATCGAAAGTTTGTATAGCCATTGTCTCGCATTGTAATCGATAAAAAAGTACTATACACGTAGGGGATTGTGAAGAGAATGAAGGAACAGGAAAATTGTTATAAAAACTCATTTAATATGAAACTTGTTGAAGTAAATTAGCTTCAATATGGGATACGTAAGTGTAAAAGGAACCGAAACGTCAACGAGTGGCGTTGATGACTTGGGACTGTGGAATCACGGGGAAAATATCGCGGGAGATGGTTTGAGGAGGAGGAGGCAAAAAGTGCAAGAAGGGGCTTCACAGCCTTTCTGTATAATTTGATTTTGCTACGTGCAACCTAATAATTACTCATCAACTGTAATTATGTATCAGAGACGAGAAAAAGCAAAGCAGAAGAAACATGACATCTTAAGTATTTTGTGACTTCTCTTGCGGATATTATATGAAAGTTGTTGCTGAATTGTTGTTTTTAATATATGTCAATATTATACAAGTGTTGAAAAACGAATCTCGAAAGACGAAAAAAAAAAAAAAAAACAAAAACAAAAAAACAAAAATGCAACAATAATGTCGAATATATTATATGTTCAACTAATTTATACCAATGATATCTTACAGATGATAACGAAGCTCACGTAGACCTAGGCATAGAAAGGTTATTTCATTTTTCTTTTCAAAGTAAAACAGTAATTGAACCGATTTTTTTTTTTTAAATAAAAGTTCAGAGTTACTTAAATGGTGTTCAGTAACAGATTGCTGCCGTATAGTACAACTTCGTGTTGCACTTAAGATGAACAGTCACCATTAGATAAAAATTCAAAGTTCAATAGTTTATTATCTGCTTCGCCTTAAGGCGTATTGTGAATACCCAATGGAAAAAATTTGTTGTTAAGCATTTAAAGGGTCAATAGGCCAATGGATGTTGGTTTCATTGGAATAACTCTTTCAATCACATATCAGATTAGTAGCTACTATATGGTGTAACTTACTTACAGCAACATTTTGATCTAATCAAAGCTTTTCTTAATATTTTCTATATCCATTTTCTGAAAAAATATCTCATCAATTCGGTTTCGGACCAGTTTGGCAAAGAAGTTATAAAAACAATTTAATGTGATTTAACCGACATGCTCCTTGGCACGTATGGATTGTGATTGTCTAGGGATGTGCTCACGGGTTGATCATCACAATATTTCATCCTCTGTTTCAGTGAACATTGGAAAAAAGTGTCAGATTGATATATGCCGGGTAGAAAAATTAATTATGAAATGATATTAAAATTTTCAACCTTTTTTTTTTGAAAAATTATTTTAATTTTTGGGATTTAATAAAGGCGTACGCGTTCCCTGACAATTTGAATCATCAAAATATATGCATTGAATATATATTTCGTGGGATTTGTGATATTTATTTGTTGTTCGTCACAGATGTACACGTGCAGAATTATTTCTCTACCCTTCTCCGATAATAAGTGGAATAGGAGTGAAATTAAACTTATGCTGTTTGATAAACAATGGTCCCACCAGAAGGTTTTCTTGAAATTGCCAGATGTAAAACGTAATATCGTAAGTGTGGTCATTTGTTGATAACATAACCTTAAAGTATTAATGACTTCGTAACACATAATTTTTTCCGTTCAGAAATGTCAAATTGTGTGCCGAGTAAGCATCGTGTGCCGAAAAGTTTACATTTCTTACTTCACTTGAACTGTGGTGCTGCTAAGCCTTTATAAGTAATGCATAGTGAATTCGTTACGATATCCAAAGCCCAAATAATCATGTGGCAGAGCAGGAAAACCATTAACATTGACGTGAAAGCCGAATATCCATGGCAGCCCCATTAGGCAGGGTCGGCACTGTGCCTTGTATTATGGTTCGTTTCAATCAAATTAATCCATTATTAAGGAGTGGCACAGACAATGATTGATCCGATTGCGACAAAATGTGGGCGTGATAAGGCAAAACTAATGAAGATATCAAAAATTTGGTCCTTTCGTGGATAACTTCATACGAGGAAGGGTTTTTTCGACGTGCTATCCGAATGCTGTCAGGCTACTGATGGACACTATTTTGAATAAAACGTAATGTATCGTTCTTTCATAATTAACTCCTAATAATTGATAGAAAACGACGGAAACTTAATTGTATTCCTAATAGAAAACACTAATGGAAAGGGTCGGCATTGTTGCTATAAAGCAAGGAAATAGTGTCGCTGGCTGCATATGAAATATTAGGTTATGTCACAACACCGGGTCCATAACGTTTAGTCTTTTTCACATGCAACGCACTCTAATAGAGATAACGAAAATAGAACGAATATTGTTCACTGGGAATGGAATCCTTCATAAGCGAAAGTCTTTCCCAAAGGAGTTTCGGTGATAGCGATTCTTGTGATACTTGTCTGAACGCTCGTAAATGTTAGTAACTTCTTTTTCTTCTTCTTCTTCTTCTTCTGGTATTCAACAAATTAGCAATCAAAAATTCGCCGGGATGTGTAAAAAAGGACGAATGTGTTAGTAACTTGAAGACGATTCGATTTGTATCGATAAAATCTTTAAGTCATGCCGATCTGGAAAGTGGTTGAAAGTTATGAAATTTTTAAGAGTTTTTGCATTTTGAAATAAATTGAAAATATTTTTCAAATCTTTAAATTACTTTTCCTCGCTAAAAAGATGTTGAAAAGAAAAAAAAAAAATACACAAAAGAGCAATTTTTCGGAAATTGTTAAGATGTAGGTAGATAATTAAATTTTTATTTGAAAAAAGTTTAGAATCTCTGGAGTAGATGCTAAGGGTAATGCACGAATCCATTACATGCATACATACACGAAAAAAGGGTCTATGCAGATATGTTGGTGGTGGTGTTGGTGGTTACAGCAACTTAAACAATATTTATTGTGAAAAATGATGAGGCGGCTGTATAGCTTCTGCGGCACATGCCTTAATGCATACTTTTGCAACCAAGTGGAACATAAGTACACATGCACATCTACTTACACTTGTAGAAAATTATGATAAAAACTTCAACAACATGAAGAACAATCGATTTAAAAAGCTTAGTCTGTAAGAGTAGCACAAATACATATAGAGATATAGGCATGGACATACACACACACACACACACACACACACACACACACACTCAAATAATACAAACTTTGGCAAAAGTAGAGGGAAGCATACCAGAGGCTGTAAAAGAGTTATAGGTATTGTATCGTATAAGAAAAAAAAAAAAAACAAAATGAAAAAAACGGGCAAATACATATACACACATACACGCGCCGACTTACAAATCATCCTACGTATAAACACCAGCATCGGCTTTATTTGTGGCCAATGCCACATATAAATAAATGGTAAACGCTACACACATATATGAGCACGGATGCAAAGAAATTACACATCTACATGGTTATATG
This sequence comes from Glossina pallidipes, assembly GCA_000688715.1. Taxonomy (NCBI): domain Eukaryota; kingdom Metazoa; phylum Arthropoda; class Insecta; order Diptera; family Glossinidae; genus Glossina; species Glossina pallidipes. The sequence continues at coordinate 1,992,403 of KK499793.1, read as the reverse complement.
TCTGCGCCTACATACCTTCATATTAAGGAACAAAAAAAATTGTTGGTTTTCATTTCACAAGTATATCGCCACGTATATACATACTAACATATCTGCGTTACTACGTATATAAGTATAAGGTTTTGTTCAAGTTTATGCACATAAACCGTAGGTTGATGATTGCGTAGATGGTATCCATACGTTTGAAATAAAAAGAACATGAACATGAAATATGACAGTACAGAGAAAACAGAGCAGTGCCAAGTACCGAACAAAGGACTTTGAAAACCTCATAACAAACAAGAAAATGCTCTACACTCGTTATCTGTTTATGCATGCATGTATGTATGTATGTATGTATGTATGTATGTATGTATGGATGTATGTATGTAGGATATATATACATATGCATATAAGTTGAAATGCATCATTTCTTAGCTAAAGCTTTTGTTTTCCAAAAGAAGGCTCCCTCCGGCCGCTGCTGATGTTATTATACATATTAACCGGGCAATGGTTGACGTTATATTAATTTGATCAATCTTTTTACAACAACCAAAACTACGCACGGTAGACATCGCAGGATATCAATAATGTTTGATTAGTTTCTGGAGTATTTTAAACTGAAAGAATGTAGAGATAGAATGTTAAAAAAAATATATATATAAATATTTGACGTTGCGAGCGTACCGTCAAAGCCATGCTTATGCCTTGTATGAAGCAATAAACTTAACACTTTTATCGCATAAGAAGTTTATTCAGATATTGATTGCTATCTGTAATTCGGTCATTAGCATGTCCATAATTGTAGAAAGTAAAATTCATTATATATTTTGAACATAGACAGATAGCAGGTATCCATGATTCGCTTTAAGGGTTTTTTTCTCTCTTTTTTTTTTTTTTTTTTTGAAAATTTTATGATGCGGTGGCAATGGCGACAATAACAGTGTGATTGCGCAGAGGCAAACCGATAAGCTGATGCGCAGCTCAGAAAGGAAAATAACGACAAAAACAATAATAATAATAATAATAACAACAACAACAACAACAACGACGAATATCATTTGACTTGGCTTGCTTAGGTGGTTACATGTATTGTCAAACCTTAACAAAGGCTATTTATTGATTGGCTTAAAAGCAGGGTGCGCATATGCTGCTTTAATTTAGCCGATAAGAGTTCGTCTTATATATGTTCAGGCAAAATCATAACTCTCCTATTCACTCTTGCTTTTATTAGAACTACAAGTACACGCTATATTAGGTTATAAGTAGTTTTGTAATCGGTAATTTTAATGGGACTGACAGATGTATCGAAGCGGACAAGCGTGTATAACAATTAGTTGATTATAATTCCCGCAAACGATATTTACAGTTACTCTTCCGTCGCGCCAATTCACTAAATGAAACCCCAACATTTGGGTTCACGTTATCGGAACATCTTTACTCCGTTTATTTATGCACAGGTTTTAAGAAAGGGGACGAATAATAGGCACACTCTGACGATTGTGCCCTATACGTGTGATACGGTGATGGTGATAAAGAAGTGCGGAGAGAGGGATATGGAAAATGGTCGCAGTCTACCTTTAACGACCGAACACGCATTCTAGCCAGGACCACACATCCACTGTAATTAAAGTCATATCAAGCCTGTCGTAGTAGGAATTGAAGTGTGTTATGCCGAGTTAATAGTCAAGGCGGGCGCGTAATGTGTACGCTCGTTTCACTAGGAAATGTGGATGCTGCTAGAATTTCGATTCGCCACATTTTTTTGTATGGAATTTTGTGTTCGAGGATCCGTCACGCGTTGACTGGTTTACTATTGTTATCGATCAAATAAAAGTTGCAGGTGATCCTAATCGGATTTGATGATTGCAGAGAACGGGCATAATCTTGTCATTGTCGAACCAAGGTTACTGTAAATCGAGGCATTTACGAAGGATTCGATTAGAAGGGAAGCCTTTTTTTTGTTGTTACGAACTCTTTGCATATTTGTTGCTGAGTTAAGTAAAAATGCGATAATATTTGTACTGATAGACGAATGCGAAAGCAAGGTTTGAAAACTTTGAAAATGTGACTTCGAACATGTGATTATTGGAAGCATAAAAATGCGTATGAAGGAAGCAATTACCGTTAAGACCGTAAAAAATTCGAATTCAAAAGTTATTTAATGCTATGTAAAACTAAAAAACTCAAGTGAGAAAAAAATATTCGACAAAGCAAATGAACTTTGGAACTTTGTGGTGCAATTTAATAGCACGAGAGCGACATGAAAGATTTGTTCAACTTTTTTTCCGATTTTATAAATTATTCAAAAGACTCTGTTGTCGAGTAACTAAGCGATTCGAAGTTGTTCTTGTGGCTTTAGTAAGCTTAGGTTACTTATTAAACTTTTGCTCAACTTTAGATAAGATTTGAGTTGTATCAGAGTTTCATCTGAACCCTGAATGAAGATGTAATGCAAAATACATCGACGATGCGTACACACGTCGATCTTCTAGAGTAACATTGCAAATGGAAATGTTATGCTTTTGCTACGATAAATATATGTATATATATGTGTGTAGATATATATATATATATATATATATATATATATATAGGTATATAATACCTATATCCAGACACACACACACACACACACACACACACACACACACACACACACACACACACACACACACACACACACA